>JBBPLX010000017.1:0-64819 GCA_038090015.1 Leccinellum albellum
GGTTGGGCTTCCCCGTTGGAACTACTGTGCCTTCCCATCAATTAGAACCCCTTACAATACTTTTTTCTGGAACTATGAAGGTCGCCCAGGACCCGGGCAGCCTCTCTTGCTCCTGTGTAGATAGTGCCTCACTCTCGCACAGTTTTTCAGATACCGGCCTGAAAGAGAACAGGAGCCGAGAATGCCACGCTGATCGGACTTAGCAAGACAATGATGGGCCTACATATAATCAGCACTGGTTAGTATCGTGGCACAGTCAGTACTATCATGGTACTAACTACCTCGTCTCTCTTCTTTCATACGTTGATTCAGGTCGGCATTGACCATGCCTTTGTCAATTGGGGTTCCGATCATTCAGCCATGCTGGAAGATCTCGAACGACAGCGGGTAGCGAACGTGATCCCTGCCCTCAACATCGTAACGTGCCCAAACGAAATGGTTGCCTTGAGCGCTGCGCATGGGTACGCACTGGTAACTGGAAAACCAGCCGCAGTCATCGCCCATGTCGATGTCGGCACGCAGGTATGGTTACGTTTTCGGGGTATACTTATAGGCTGACCATGAACTCGCGATCTGTAGGCGCTTGGTGGGGCTATTCATAACGCAGACCGGGGTCGAGCGCCAGTCTTGATTTATGCCGGCGCATCACCGTTCATGACCGAAGGTGAACTCCGCGGGTCACGCAACGAATACATTCATTGGATGCAAGGTGCTCGATAATTTTATCGGTCTGAGCCTTACATGTGCTGATGCAAGGTTTCGTAGACGTGCATGACCAACCGTCGATCGTCCGCCAGTATATGCGTTATTCAGCTCAGATCGCTTCTGCAGAGAGTTTGCCCCATCAAGTCCGACGCGCACTTCAGATGTATGCACTGTCCTTTGTGCCACACACACCGACATTGCTTACTTTATCTTTCTAGTGCAATGAGTGAGCCAAAGGGCCCTGTCTACCTCTGGGCAAGGAGAGAAACGATGGAACAGGAAATCGACCCTTCCTTATTCCAGAGGGCAATCACACTCGCCAAATGGCCTTCTGTTCACCCAACTGCGCTTCCCGCTTCAGGTATGATGGGTCATTCTCGGTCATAACTTGTACTGACTTCAACTATCTCTAGTGGTGCAACAGATTGCAGATTCCCTTTTGGGTGCAAAATCACCCCTCCTGATCACGTCGCGTCTTGGACGAAACCATCAAGCATTTCCTGCACTTGTCACCTTATCACGCATTCTTGCCCTCCCTGTTTTCCTTACATGCTGTTCGGCGACAAACTTGCCGACATCCCATCCATACCTAGTCGGATTCTCTAACCTTAGGCCAGGAACTCATACACCACTTTTCAAATCAGCTGATGTGGTGCTAGTTATCGAGTCCGATTTGCCTTGGATCCCAATGAATAAAGACAAGGATGGTGTATACGAGCGGTCGAGCGAGACAGCACAAGTCTACATCATTGACAGCGGTGACCCGCTTAGACGGGGCATTGGCATGCACCACGACGAGGCAGACTTGACGTGTCACGCAGATGCAGCCATCGCACTTACTCAACTTGTGGAGGCTATTGGTGATCGAGTTCCCAATGGATTATCCGACCGATCGGAACGGATTCATGGACTACATCACGCCTGGAAGGCACGCCTTCGTGCCGCAGAGTCTTTCCCCATAGTGCCGTCGAGTTCGGGCCGTGTCACACCATATACAACCCCGCAGATCATCAGCACGCTTCGCGAGGCCATAAGGTCCAGAGGGATCCCTCACGAAAGCACCCTCATCCTGAACGAAAGTGTATCCAATTTTCCACTTGTTTGGTCCCACGTACAACCCGAAGTTGCTGGAGAAATGATGAGTTCCGCTGGTTCCTCTCTCGGTTGGGCACTTGGTGCAAGTATTGGATCTATTCTTGGTGGACGCACGGCAAAGAAAGGCAATGGGAAGACGGGGTATGAGCTCGCCGTTGCCATCGTGGGTGACGGTACGTTCCTATTTGGTGTCCCAGCGAGTGCATTCTGGATCGCAGGACGGTATCAAACGGTAGGCATGTGGCCGTTATCTCTCTGTCGCAGGCACTGACATTGGAATACAGCCTTTCTTAACCATTGTGCTCAACAATGGGGGCTGGAAATCGCCTAAATCATCCATGCTTGGCGTTCATCCGATGGGACAAGGTTCCAAAGCGACCGGAGATAAGCTTACAGTTGGATTTGGTCCAAAATATCCGGATCATTCGATGATTGCGGTGGCAGCATCGGATGGGTGGGCATGGGGACGGAAGATCAGCTCGGACCTTGCAACGGAGGACAAGGGTCCGCAGGAGTTGTTGCAAGAGACGATTTCTGAAGGTGTGCGAATCGTCGTAGAGGAGCAACGGTGTGCGGTGATCGACTGCATGTTGGAGATCATTTAGAGTGTGATAAGATAGAGCGAAGTGGCGCTCTCAGTCAACTGTAATTATGTAATGTAATTTTATGTTTCCAAATTGACCCAGTGTCTTCTAACCCTCTCTTATGATTTTATGGACGTTCCGGGGAAACTATTTCGAGACACGAGGTAGACCCTGTCTGGACTCCGGATACATAGCTCATCCGAAAAGGCTTCGTCTTTGGCTCAAGTATTAGACATACGCCGGCAGGATTTGCCCATTGATCGAATCAGTCATCGATGACCCATCATGATCTGAGCTACTAATCCTACTAACACGCACGATGCAGTACTAGTCTATCCGTTCGAACACCTTCCACATTAAAATTAACCATGTGCGGGAATTCTTTCAACACCCACCAAAGGCATGTACTTCACTAAAATTTCGCGGTGATTAACGATTAAAAGCAATGCGCGACGGCAACGTGTTTCCCGATCACTCGCAATGTGGAAGCGTTACTAATGTGCGGGCACGGGCTCGTTCCAGGTTCTACTCTCAGCATATCCCAGCTGAACGGCTCGTCGTCTTTCTCAGGAGCAAACTCCTGTACCATGTCTTCCCGGAACCAATCATCCTCCGAGGCCACCCCTCTACTCGATAGCTCTCGACCAGCTTGCCAGTCGAGTTGGAGTATACCGAGGGAGCGATCCACATTTTCATCCGAGACGCTTCTTATTCCGGTCGCATTTGCAACAGCGTTGGCTGCCACGATACCTTTAACTACATTCATTGACATTCAACGACAAGCCGTCTGCGAGCTCTGGAAAATAACGCACGGTCATCCAGCTACTCTCCCAGTGGGTGATCCAATCACCCCTGAAATTTGCGATAGACCCGAGGTAGCACGTTATTTTGCTAGCGCTATCGCGATAGTCAGCATCACCGAGGGCTTTATATGTGTGTTCATATTACTTTCGACTGTCATAGTCGCTCACGAGCATTCCAGCCATAGCTTTGTTTGGCATATTGAGTCGTATTTTATCGCGCTGCAAGAGAAGACCCGCATTCTTATTTATACTTGCTACTCGGATGGCGGGGAGTTGCCTGATACCTGGGTCACAGTATGTGCCCCGTTGGCTCGCTGGTTGGGTCTTCGTTACAGGGATGTTGTTCCAACTGTTCTCTGGTCTTCTTCCCTACCGTTACCTCCTCCACGTGTACGTTGTGGACGTCTGCGTCCCAGAGGATAGGTCCGTTTTAACTCTGTATCCTCCTCGATAGGCCTAACCCATCCTTCAAGGACTGCCGCGCTGAGTAAGGCATCAGCTTGGGGTGCACTAGGTCCGGATCTCATTTAAAGTTTTGTCCTCTTCTCAGATCGTCTTTCGTAGGCACTTGTATAGGATTTGCTTTAGGAGGATTCATCACAATGAGAACAGGAAACCCTCTTATTGTGTTCCACATCGCGGCCGCCATCTTCTTGTCTATGCTCGTTTACATCTTTTTTGTCCTGCCTGAGTCTCGGCCAGATGAGGAAGTAAACAGACCCGGATCCCGCTTGCAGGGGGAACCCTCAACCGAAGGTCTCCCAAAAATACCACCCCTGGGATCTTTCTTACGCATTTTTGCGCCATTAAAGATGCTTATACCAACTCGCGATTGGCGGCTCACTTGGTGTGGGGTTCACATGTTCCTTTTCATGTCCGCACATGCATATGCTTCCATCGCTTGGCTGGTGCTTGCTACATCAAGATACCATCTCACCCCTGCGGATGTGAGCATGATATGAAAGTATACAAGCGCAAACTGATACTCAATCTCTTTAGACTGGTCTCTTCCTTACAAGTACCTCTATCAGTAGTGCGATCGCTTTGATGTTCATACTCCCACTACTCGTTCACATTCTGCGTCCATATTACACCCGACAGGTTACACTTCCACTTGTCCCGGAAGAGATACGTAACACCCAAGAAGCGGGGTTGCAAACTTCAGATCGTTTGGAGGCACATCTGGCCTTTCTGTCATGCGTCGGCGCAGGTATCTTTTTCTTGGGTGCAGCTGCGTTCAAGTCAAACGGAGCTTTGATATTTTGTAAGCGCTTATTGGTAATATTTTTATTTTATCTCTTCACCAGGTCAACGCAGTTGGTGTTTGTCTTGGATTGACTTCTATCCATGGTCCCGCAATCCGAAGCATAGTCGCTGGATCGGTTGATCCACCGAAACAAGGTTAGACTTGTAGTTGATTACCTGCACAAAATTGGCACTGATCCGAGTGCACCATAGGCGAGGCATTGGCAGCTATAGAGATGGTCACCAATGCAGGTGTCATCCTCTCGTCCATCATCATGGGTTGCATCCTCACGCACATAATCGACACAAGACCCCTACTCTTCTTTTATGTCCACCTGGTAGCGCGTCCAACTCTGCGACCTTCTTAGCTGTCCACTGATCACCTCTTACTCACACATAGGTTATCGTTTCGGTCAGTGGTGCACTATTGTTCCTCGTCAGAGATGTGGACAGGTGCTGGAAATCACCTGAAGCATGATGTGACCGCAATCGACCCCTCCCTGATTTCCTCAACGTTTACAGTAATAATATTACCAGTGATGCCCAACTCTTCCAATCTGATTCGCTATGTAATCGCCAGGCTATCTCATCCCTGCAGACGTAAATTCCATAACATGAATTTTATGTCGTCTTGCAGAGAATTCCGACTATTTCTTGTCTCCAGCAGCTGCGGACCGATATCCCTTCATAGGGTGTGTGTGTTGGTGTTTCAGCTTCAAACCGATGTCGGACGGAGATTCCATGGCTGTTTTACTAGCTGGCCTCAGCATCGTCGCTCCTCGAGCTCTTCCCGGGTATCTACCCAGCTCCGACAGGACGGGGATGTTCTACATAGCATGCGAAGACGTCAACGGCAAGTTGCGCCGTCATGGTCGGCGTAACGAGGACGACGCGCTCAGTTAGACCAGGCTCATCAGTGGCGCATGATGTAGGATCATATCGATGGCGTGTTGGTCATCAGAGTGTCTATATATATGTCAGTGCAGAAGGTGTCCAAGGTGGTAACCATGCATGCATTGCATTTCGAGAGGGTCCCGGACAACAGGTATGCTTGCCTTGCTATGGTACATTTATTATATGTCACAGGGTTAGGTTAGTATCGTCAATGCGTTCAGAGTATCCCGGCCGGACGGGGGAGGAGGCCTAGAGTGTTGGTGAAACTTCAGGTAATAATGATCGACAAGTCACTGCGTATTACAGTAACAAATTGTGACAGAACGGGATACAAAAGGAACTGTTAAACGAGTTTGGAATCAACTCCTACGATAGAGTGCGAAAACATGAAAAGTCTACGCTATCATTCTCGGGAAGGCTATTCAATCCACGAATTAAACACCAAGACGAACACTTTGCTATCGATCCTCCAATATAAAGCTACGCAGCGAAATTTGTATTGCAGACTCAGTGCTGGGACATTTGAGCCAAATAGTCAGAGAGCTAGATATTCACGTCAAGGGAATTCGGAAAGATGAAGGACAGAGGACATACTTTCAGAGCGCCCGTTCGGATGCTCTCACCCACGTTTTGGATTTCGGGATTAGCCATAACTCGAGCGATAGCATCTCTCGCAGCGACCTCTAACTGCGCAAGATTACCATCGCCCAAAAGGCCACCCTCGGATCCGCCACGTTCGAGCTCCTCCTCCTCTTCACGCCCGAAATATTGACTCGAAGAGATCGATGTTGCTCCTTGGAAGTTGGATAGTCGCTGTTTCGACTCTGCAAGGAAAGTAGGGTCGAAATCATTTCGTCCGAAATACATATCCGAAGAGATAGCCTTCTGGGACCCAAACTTTTCACGTGCCGTCGTGGGCGCATCCTCAATTGGCGGACTATAAGTAGTAAATATAATCAAGTCAGAATAAAAAAATAACGTAACTGGGTACGCACGTAGATCGTGCGCTAGATGCTGTCGGTGATGCGGTAGGAATGCCACCGAAGCCCAATTTACGGAAACCCATTCCTAACCTCTCAAGGTCCTGGCTATTTCCTTTCTGGACATCCACTTTTCCAGGTATCGTAGTTGTTGTTGTGGTGGCATTGACAGCCTTGACCTTTGCATCCGCTTGAGCAGCCCCCTCAGCCTGCTGTCTCGCACGTTCCTCTTCCTCTTCGCGCTGCCGATCATATCCAAGCTGCTTGATGCGTTCGGCTTCCTCTGCAGCTTTCCGTTCCGCTTCAGCAAAATCGATTGGTGCAGCGGCCTTCTTGGCTCCAAGCCCTCCGAGTTTACTCTTCTTTGCAGTGGCAGATGCATTTGTAGATGTAGTAGGAACGGACCCTGACGAGTTCAGGCGAGAAGAACCTAGTTTAGCTGAACTGTTGACGGAAGAGGAAGAGGAAGAGCGCAGAGAACTTGATGTTACTACTCTAGGAGCAGGTCGACCGACTGCGGGAGGAGCCGTGGTTACAGTGGGAGGAGACGTAGGTTTAGTTGCAGTCGGTTTGTCCCAGGAAGAAAAGAAATCATCTTCAGCCTGCGATGGGGAATCACTTGATTGGGACAAGTCCATTGCATCATCGATGACCCGTGTCGGGAATCTAGTAACCGATCGAGGATATCCAAAACTGCAGGATTCAATAATATATAAATACATACTTGATGGTATCTTCCTTGACACGCCTAGCGAGTTCTTCTTTATAGAGTTCCGCAGTTCTGCTCGCATACTTTTTCTTTGGGTCACTGTCACTCAAGAGCGAGGCGCCGCCATGGTGAGTATAGAACTCTGTAGCGGAAGCATTCCCGCCGACTTTCATAGTCCGCAGTTGGTTCAGTTGCCAACTGTCTAAAATTGTCGAACTGTTCATTCCGGAGGTTTGAGGACATACAAAGGTCATAGGTATTGTACCCACCGTACAAAGCTTATGTGCACGCCCATGTTTCGATGTACGCTGGAGCAGTCCAGGCATATGTAAACACCGAAGGTGACACTCGACCAAGTCGGATTTCGTGCTTGGCAGTCGAAGCATGTCTATCGACGATTATCAATGTGAGGACTACGAAGGTAGAGAATGCCGGACCTTGTTTCCTTTCTGTGCTCTGAGCACTTTGAATACTTGTTCTGTCTCTGCTTTAGTAGGATCAGCCATCGTGGGGTCCAGCTAAGTGCAGGTTAGACGTTGAAGTGGGCGACGGCAAAGAACGCTGGATATTGACGTGTAATGTTCCGGGGTCTTTTCCTTACATAACTGAGGTATGCGGTGATCAGGGTCTTTCCCATGCCACTTACCGCTCATCGGCCTTCACCTTAGAGTCAAGTATGTACTTTCACGATCTGGATATTGCGCACAAACTAGCAGTTAACCTGGATCAGGAATTATGAATGCATCTATCGCCGTTATTTCGACGGTGCTGTCGCTTGGGATAGCATGGTTCTACCTTTCGACAAATCGGCGACAAGGAAGGAGTAAAATCAGCCTGGCGATGACAGCAGCAGCGGGTCTGCACACCCTGCTTATACTTGCCACCCTTGTGCAACACCAGCCCACGAACCTATTCACACGATTAGGCATACCAATAAACGCGTCCGTGGACCACATCAGGTCTTTGTTGATGGAGGAAGCCGGATTCAACACAGTCAGGGAACGGGGCGTGGTCGCTGTTCCACCGGGAATCCCAAAAAATATCGACATATTGCTCACAAGACTCGGAGTACAAGGTAGCAGAGAGAGATATGTGAGGTCCGGGCGTTCGTGTCTCTCTTTCGAAAGGCAGAGCTCACGGGCAATAGGTTCGGGCAACGTACCATCCAAACGTGTCTATATTGTTCCTCAACTACCGACTATGCGATTCTCGTTCTGTCGAGCATTCTTCTCGACTACTTGCGAACTGCCACGCTGCTACTCTTGCTGACGACCAAAATCGATGGCCGACAAAGATGGAGAACGAATGTCCTCGGTATACTCACTTGCGCATTCCTCGCCGAAGTCTACGCTTTCATCTCCATCAGCGCTGTGCCACTCGAAAAAAGCGCCGAAACAGCATTCATGGTAAGTTTGCATTATTCCTATACACGTCCATAAGTCTTGACAATGAACATGACCAACTCAGTGGCATGACAACCTGTTCTTGGCTCGCAATTTGCTGTTTTTGGTGCTTCCTGTCTTCATTCAGACCTTGCCTGCCATCTACCCTCCGCCTCCAGCCTCAGCAGTGCTTGTCTCAGCGCTCAGGAACCTCGAACGCACCCTTCCACGTTCACATCTCCTCAAGTACTTTCACCAAGCTGTCCTGAGGCAACCATATTCCCGTCAGCGCGCTGTCGAATTTTGGACCACTAATACCAACGATGGCGCAAATGCACGAAGCAATCCAACCGTACAGATGACCGCATCGAAACTAGGGCTAGGTTTTGCACCGTTAACTAATTCCGGTGATCAGAGCGGGCAAGCCAGTGTGTTGAGGGCCAACGTGAGGATGGCGGTTCAGTCACTGAAGCCGCTGTTTATGCCTCCGCCAAATTAATTTACTTCTGCGACGCTTCTCCCTTTCAAACCACGAATCAACAGCGCTACCCAATGTAAATACAACTACATTAGATTCTAGAATCATACGTAGTACTTCAAGTTAGTGTCTCAGGCCCACTTACCTAATCAAGACCACATACCACAACGTCCGTCCAGCAAATGCAGCTATGATCAGGTTTATACTAGTGCAAGTGAGTTCCTTTCACCCCATTCGAATGCTATGGAATCTCTCTTCAACAACAGCACAGAATAGGCAAGGCAAAACTCGGTTGTCAAAGTGGTATGTTCCTTATGACGATGAGGAGAAGGTGGATTATTCGATGTCTCTTGCATTGGAGTACGCTAAATGGTCTTCTTCGTCAGGTGAGGCTTCGGGGTGAAGTACACAGACTAGTCGCGCCTCGTGATCAAAAGTATCAATCCAACTTTGTTGAGGTTGGTCGTCGTAATGGAAGAACAACGAGCTATTTCTCATCCGCGTGGCTCGCAGTTCAAGAACCACAAGATAGTATATCGTCGCTATGCAGGTCTTTTCTTCTGCGTCTGTGTCGATGCCAACGACAATGAACTTGCCTATCTCGAAGCTATCCATCTCTTCGTAGAGATTCTTGGTAAGTCTGTACCTCGTGGACAACTTGCTATTATCGAGTGCTGATGAAACCTTTGCGTACTTTTCCTTCTTAAAGATTCCTTCTTTGATAACGTGTGCGAGTTGGATCTAGTTTTCAACTTCTACAAGGTTAAGAACTTCATTCGATCGTACAAGCTTCCCTTTTTCACCGACCGAACTCATCAGGTGTATGCCATTTTGGACGAAATATTCTTAGCTGGTGAGATGGAAGAAACCAGTAAGGATGTTGTCCTGCAAAGGCTAGAGGAGCTAGAGAAGCTGGAATGAGGTCTTGATCGCATGCCCGTACGATGCTCTCCTTTTTCACTCCATGATCTACCGACCCTCGAATTGCTTTGCTTTGCTGACATTTCCATCATATAATGCATGACTATACATTACCAGGTGTTGAAATAACAAATGGATTTTATCACTCGATGAAGCGATTTCCCGCCGCTCGAACCCACTCCTTACCAAGTGAATCCTTATCGTGTCTCACAATTACTTCATGGCCAGACTGAGCTCTGAGAGTGGGCCGAAAAATGTGATATGACTTGAATAAGTGATTCATCGAAACGCAAACGCTGGTGGGATACCCCCACCTTCCTCGTGAGTCCACTTGAGGGAGTCATGCATTGGGATATTGAAACGATCATTGGTTAAGTGCTTGAGAAGCCCAGATGTCTGACCTCAGTGGTTGGATGGACTCAGAAACTATCATACCGAGAATGCAGCGCAGTAGGGAGGTTCGACTTGGTGGAGAGCATATCGGTAAGGATCTCCAAATCTTCTAGGTTTTACATGGATAATATTTTGTTCCGTCCGATACCACCGTTCCTTGTCGCCCTGGACACATAACTGTGCTTCCAAGCTGCGGAACTAGGGGAGATGCTATTTACTCATAGAAACTCTGTTTCCTTTGACAGAAGACTACACACTTCCTTGCTTGATCTGCTGCGTGGTGTTTCACCCGTTGATTTCAGCAGGAATGCTATTCCATGCTGGTCAGCTAGCCCCGATATTCAAATGCGCAAACCTAAATAAGGTACGCCACAGTGCCCGAAGTCAATAGGACCATTTCTAGGTAGGGGGGGTTGATATACTTCACAACTCATGATGCTTGTATTGATTTGTGAATGAAGGATGTATGCACTTATCGCAAGTACGACACCACGCGCGGTTTTGGTAGAAAGACGATCATCGTCGTGGTCCACGTGCCTGCTGATCCCAAGACATAATACAATGGTGGTCATCGCTGGGATTCAGATGAAACAAGGGTTTTATCATGGCGCCGGTCTTCCCAATACTGCTGCGGGACGCTCACGGCTGGCATGTGCTCACATGCTTGCCTGGCGGAAATAGGACATCCAAGAAGTGTAAGCCATTCAAATGTACATGACTCAATCTAGATCTTTTTTATATTTATGTTTATTTTTTTCACATTCAAGGCTATGGATATGCTATGCTGCCACGTGCGTATGTCATGCATGACCCATGGGAATGAAGGTTACATACCACGTTCCTCCATACTTCCTTGAGACTGCATAGTATTACTAGTGCTCTTGCACCGGCATGCCTGTTAACGTGGCGAATTATTCGTTGCAAACCGACTGCCGGCTTTTTACCCGCAAACTTAGATGGCCACATGATTCTCGCGTGGAGGGTTCCCCCTGGCATAATCCAACGATCACGGTATCAAACCTTCCAATTCCGGGCCATCCCTCCACATTACAGGCGACTATTCTGGCTGGTCAAAATGGACTCTGAACCTAAGTTTGCTCGTCGCAAAAGATGGGAGATGATCTAATTATGCCCATCGATTCCGCAATCGGCGATGTTCCCGCAGCCCATCTCGAAAGGTTGGCGATTTAGTAGTGCCGGTCGAACTTAAAAAGCTAGGACAGGTGCTTTATCACTTTCAAGCAGTCTCTGCATTTCGCATCTGCGTCTGCGCTTGCGTTGCACGTGGACTCGATCTATTGTTCGTTCCACCTCCCACTTCTATCGTCATACCACGACTCGCCACCCTGTCACTTCCATCGACTCCTGCTAGTAAGTAACCATTCCCATTTTGTTGAGAAAAAATTTACTCGGTGGATTCCAGGGAATGCAGAACATCGCTGTCACATGGAATTGCCGTTAAGGACTTGTGGTCTCATTATACAACATGTGGAAAGTAAAGCGGATCTATGCACGTTGTGCAGGGTAAACAAGAGGTTTCAACGAGAAGCTGAACGGATACTGTATAGCACAATTTGCGCCTCGGATGCATGGGACACCTTCGGAATGTGCAGCCTGTTTGCGAGGACCCCCCGCCTTGCGTTACTAGTCGAATCGTTGACACTTCTCGTCAGTGACATGGATGACGGCAAACCCCAATCCGAGGTCTGTTTGCCAAGCGAGTTTTGGCCGACCGTATCCAACGCGCTCCGCCAAATGACAGGCCTACACGCACTACACCTCCGCGTCGACAATGCAGGTGATGCAGCTCAAGCTTGGATCCTCAGCGGAACCGCATTCAGACTCCATACCTTCCACTGTGATTTGCAGTGGGATGCTCATCTCGTATCGTTTCTGAACACTCAACCCGACATCAATGACTTGTATATCATAGATTATTCCATTCCAGACGATACCACCCAAACATCTACGCTCGTATCGTCATCCCTGAATTCGAGCGCTCTTCCAAATTTATCGACCCTAGAGTGCACTTTCACCGAAGCGGCTTGTGCCCTGGTTCCTGCCCGGCCTATTTCTCATCTCAAAACATGCTTCTCTAAAACTCGACTTCCAGAGAAAAAGGAGGAGTTGTCGCTCTTGTTTTCAAAGCTGAAGGAGACTACACGCCCTTTGCGTTCGCTTGATATCGCAGATTCGAGCTACAGTGATTCGTTCTGCACGGAGCTCCTCGAATCTGTGGTGAACCTGCAACATCAGATACACGATTTGCGATACTTCGGAACGTTTGTGCTGCCCATTGACGGCTACATTGTACGTAGCTCTGCCTCGAGTCAATGGACATCATCTGTTGACGCCTTTATGAAGCGTCTCAAAGTTTATGGGCTTTTGCGAAGACTTCGTTTTCTCGAATGTGTTGAAGTGGATGTTTCGGAGTGGGAGCCACCGCCACCTATTCCGGCTGGCGTGTGTGCACTAGCAAGCGAGCTTCGGCTTTACTGTCCATCACTGCGGCGGGTAATCTTTGTCAACGATTTCGAGAGGACTGTCATTACAGTGACTCGTGGTACGTACATCCTGGACGCCGATTGTGATGCCGAAGAAACCTGGAGGGAATTCTAATCCGTATTTTCATTCTCTCCAAAATTTGCTGTGTTGATTGTACATACATAGAATTTTATCGCCCCTGTCATCAGCCTGAGAATGTTTGATTTCCGAATCATTCGTGTTCACCGTATGTAGCAAGTGAATTGGGAACTTGTGCCATATAGTCAGATCTAACCACAGACCGATCTTTGTTATACTCCGAGAAAAGATATGCCTCTTACGAGATAAGACGCCAACGTAACGGAAGGGTGAAGCAGGAATGTTATGCCCGCTGGTCACGTGAAACAAATCTTGAATTCTATTGTGTGGACTTCTTGGTGACGTGCAACTCCTAGTACCTCCCAGTACACCGCTCAGCGCTCAGCCCTGACTCTACGGAGGAATACGCTCTGATGTGGGTTCTTCTGAAATTTGGCAGTTGATCACATCACAACGTTGCGGCTGAAGACTTCAACTGGATGGTGGAGTCCTTTTTTGTGGTTTCTATATGTGTTTGCTACAAGTCAAATGTACAGTCCACAGAACCGTCTGAACCGACGTTTCTATCTAGGATTTATTTTTGCAGGTCTCTAGACTATAGTATTTCCAGGCTGAAACCCGCTCGAAAGATCTGAGGCTCGTTTGAAATCGACGAGTAACAGTTAGTATAGATAACTCAAGCTACTCAAGCCCGAGTGCCGCCCGGCAGACAGCGTCGTTGGAGTAAGCTCTCCGATTGTGCTCCAGCCGCGGTCGATTGCCGCCTTCGTCCTACGTCACTGGATTGGTTATGATGTCATTTGACGCGCCAATGATTACACTTTCCTAATGTGTACTGTGTCCTTGAACGGTATATAAGGAGGGCGGGTCAACCTGATCATCCAGTTGCGTTTCCCCCTTCTACACACACTTTCATTGTACTCCATCTCGTGTCATAAAACATGTTCAACCAGTCCAACCAGGATCCTAGGTGAGCAGGTCAGACGACGCGGTGAATGGGTGAAACTGACCGATGCTGCAGCAAAATGTCTGGCCAGTTCCACTCGGTAAAGGGGTCGGTCGTCGAGACCGTACGTTCTCTCCTAGCCGCACCGGCATGGGCTGACGTTGTTGCAGGTTGGCGATATGACGGGCTCCCAGTCCTGGTCGCAGGCGGGCAAAGACGAACACACCCGCGGCGAAGGGGAGTACAAGGCTGCTCAAGCCAAGGGTTATACCGAAGGTGCCACCGATAGGTTGGGGGGCTACAAAGACTCTGTCGTCGGTGCTGTAACAGGTGACAAGTCCCAGCAAGCCTCTGGTCAGTTTAGCGCACGGATGTCCCGAGCTACTTGCTAATTATTGTGATGGCAGGCAATGCGAGGAACGAGAAAGGACAAATCCAGCAGGAAATGAACAAGCCTACCAGCGATTAAGTAGTATCTAGGCACTGAATCAGGACTTTGGTAGTTCACTGTACGTTTCGGACGCCACGTAATACATAAATGTATTTTGTCGAAGGGTGATACTACATAGTCTGAGTATCGGCACACTTAATTGCAGTCTCAGAGACTAACTTTCATTACGCCCAACTCTTAGGATTCTTCAACACTCCTATAATCCGCTCCTCCTCACTCCCTTCCTGAACACCGAGTTCCGACATGTATTCCCATCTCGCGGTCTCTGGTAAGCTCATCAAGATGCTTTCGATCCGCGCAGAGGGTGTCTTCAGTCCAAATTTTGTGCCCCTATCGTACACCAAGTTGAACTCCACGTATCTCCCTCTGCGTAGAAGCTGCCATCGGCGATGATGGTCTGTGGGAGCGTCACGGCGCTTTTGCAGAAGGGGGATGTATGACGGAATAAAAGCATTTCCGAGGCGGGAGATGAACTCGAAGATCTCTTCTGGTTCTCTCGGTCTCTGAACTTTGTCCGAGATGCGGGAATGCTTCTCGCCGCAGATGTCATCAAAGAACAACCCCCCGATTCCGCGAGTCTCCTGTCGGTGGGAGATGAAGAAGTATTCATCACACCACTTTTTGAATACGTCGTACAGCTCGTCATTCTGACAAGCATTCTTTAAAGTCGTGTGAAAGTGTGTTGCGTCTTCTTCATCAAGGTAAGACGGTGTTAGATCGGATCCACCGCCGAACCACCAAGCGAGGATCTTTCCCGTCTGTTCTCCTTCACCTGTGCGTTCGGTGATTTCGAAGTAGCGGTAGTTGGCGTGTACGGTTGGATCAAATGGGCTGCGAGGATGTATGACAAGACTGATGCCTGCTGCGAAAAATGGGAGGCTCGTCTTTTCGTCGTAGGGGAGGGAAGAATGATCTGCCCTCATCTCTTTGATGGCAGCGGGGGGGAGAATGCCGTGCACGACGGACACGTTTACTCCAGCTTTCTCGAGTTTCGTCTGAAGTGCTGAGGTGGTCTGACCAGCCTCGGGTGTACAGGCAAAGACGCATGATAGGCCTCTGCCTCCAGATGCTCTGACCCAGGCATCACGCTTGAACTTTGGCGCGTTGGGGTCGAGCTGCTCGAGCGTGATGACAATGTCGTTTTGGAGATCGTCTACGAAGGCTTCCATCTTTTTGCGCATTGAAGATGCCATGACCGCAGACTAATAATTGTGCTGATATTTCCAGTGGATGTGTTAGGTTTTCAGATCAGCTTCGGATCGTTGAATCGATCTGAAGATGGAGTTGAATCGACCGATTCGGACAATGTGATAAAGTCACGTGACTCGGTTACAGAAGAAGATCTCGTTGTTCGAGACCAACTCTTCAGGTCACCGCACTCCCTGCACTTAACTGCATCTGCTACAGATCAAAGCGCTCTCGAATATCGTACAATCATGGATGCCCGTCTCCGTCGAGTAAACAAGGAGATTGCAGGTCAGTGGTTGGGTACCTGTCGGGATTTTCAAGACTCACACCTTGCTTAGACTGCAAGAACGATAAATCCTCCAACATCAGTATCGATCTCATTGATAACTCTCCCTTTCATCTTAAGGGATCGTTTCCGGGGCCAAAAGACACGCCATATGAGGGCGGGACTTTCGAAGTGGTCAGGGAACCTCCTTTTTTTGTCGCGATAGTATTGTGAACCCACACGGTGCAGGATATCGTGATCCCGGAATCGTATCCGTTCCAACCAGTTAAGATGAAGTTTATCACGAAGGTGTATCATCCCAATGTCTCCTCGGCTTCCGGTGCCATTTGCCTCGATATTCTGAAGGATGCCTGGTCCCCAGTTCTCACCCTCAAGTCCACGTTGATATCGCTCCAGTCCCTCTTATGTTCTCCGGAACCAAATGATCCTCAGGATGCTGAAGTTGCCAAACATTACACGACGAGCAAGCGTAGCTTTGAGGAGACGGCAAGATATTGGACCCAAATCTACGCCGGAGCCTCTCCTTCGAGAGGCAAAGTCCCCCCCAAGGAGCCGCAGAGAGATGAAGTCGCAATCGCGGGGCTTGAGAGAGCACATGTAGATCAATTCGAGGGACTCGGGTTCGAGCGGTCGAAAGTCGTGCGTATGAGACTTGCGAGTGTTTTCCCTTGCTGTTGCTCATGATCACCTCTCTCCCTTCGCGGACAGATCGATGTCCTCAGGAGGTTGAACTACCGCGGGGCGAATGTAGCAAATATATCGGAAGATAAAGTTGTGGAAGAACTGTTGAAATGACAAAGCTATCAGCATACCCTTCGCATGTGAATGTTGATTTCTGTGTCCTTGCCTTGTTTGTGTCACTGTAATCTACCTTCCTCAGCACTCTTACAGCCTATTCGTCCGGATCATCCTTATCGTCCATGTCTCTGCCCGATCTTTTTTTTTGGCATTCACTTTTTGGGATTTTCACGGACACGGACAAGATCTCATCGCGGCGTGTTTGTCCTTATGTGGAAAAGGTGCAGCCTTCTGGTAACATCCTTTATTAGTGTCCCGACCGGCGCTAGTGCCGTAAGAGTGCCCCCACAGCTCTGACGTGATGCATGGATGCTCGATTCCGTTTTCAGGGTCCCTCTTAAGTCGGAGAACACTCTAAACACTATGCGGCCAAATAGAGAAGGTGCGCTGGCGATATCGACACTGACACACCGCTTCTAGGTTCAGAAGGAACGAACTGGGCGACGGGTTTTTGCGCTATTTCATGCCGTGTTCGTGACTGATTACTACGCCGATCGTTTCCCGGCACATGTGGAAACTACTGCGACCTACAACAACCGAGACCGTAAAAATTGCATATCCTGAATGAAACGAATGAAAGGATAAACGAGTGCCCGTCTCCTGTGAACGTCACCATATCGAGGATGTGGGGTAGAGGGTGCGAGCTGTAACCCAAATTATTAAAAAGTTTAACCGCTCCGGGACGGACGCCGAGCGCCTTGGTACTAGCCCGAGGAACGAAAACGTGAACGTCAAAATACGGCGCTGGTGAGCCTGCGCGGGCGAGGAACGCATGAGGACCATGTGCACGAGCATGCTGAGAGATACAACGACGAGCGATTTGAACGCCAACTGTTGGACGCGTGCATGAAAATGACCAGTGCGTCAAGTGGGACACTCCATCCTACTATATTGGCTATGAACCAAATCAGTGCATAACAAATTCGATTGAAAATGTTATGCAGCTGAATTGGAATCATAGAATAAAGCAGGCCTGGAGTGACACCAAAGGCCACCCAATGGCTAATTCCTACAACAGGTCCAAAGAGCAAGCTGGGGAAGTGAGCAAGGGGGGTGACTAAGGAGGGGTGCGAGAAAATTAGGTTGGAGGGTTCCGGGACCTCAGGCTGTCATTTCGACGGCTGCTTTTATACCATACCCCGTCACGCAGATTTATTTTATTGATACTCACTTTTTGAAGACATATCTACCCCTGGAACCGCCCCGGCTCTTTTGTGTCACAAGATTCCGTGCAAACATTCTACATCAACACCGGATAACTTCACTGATCAGGCCCATCCTGGTCGCGGAATGGAAACCGGACACGAACAGCGACGTCATTGTTAGGCCGATAATAATCGATATGGAGACACCGCGGCCTGTGGAGAGCACAGCCGAAAGCGGCCTCGTTGAAATAGAATCTTGGTGCGTTCGTAATAGCGTTACACAGGAATTTCAGGGACTGAGGGGCTCGCTAGTACCGCTTTGTCGACCATGACAGCATCCCGAGTGATAGACCTAATTTGTTGTTGGTATGTTTGCGCTTCGCTGGCACGGGGTTCAACGCGTGTGCTTCACATCACCTGAGTGCACTCGAAACAGTCAGCAGGACCGTGTCCAGCTATAGCAGGTTGGCGTTGAGAGGCGGCGGGAAAAACACTGGCTCCGTCAGACATATGCCAATGTAATACAGCCTATCGTGTTGTCCACCGAGCAGAACGTCCGATGCTCGTAGTATTTCCAGTTAACTGCGGAGAGGAAGGCAGTGTTGAGGGTCCGGATCGATCAACCGCTATAGAACGTCCAAGTGCTCGTCTTGCCGTAACTGGGTCAGACACGGTGTCTTGGGGAGGCAGGAACTGCGCTCGGCCATCATTGGAGGGCAAGTCAAACTTAACAGCTCAAAGGAGAAGATTCGGATGCTCCACCTGCGCTTCAAGACGAGTCAGCAAGAATTATGGCCACTCTTGAAACATGACGCATGCATT
The DNA here is from genome assembly GCA_038090015.1 of Leccinellum albellum. Classification (NCBI taxonomy): domain Eukaryota; kingdom Fungi; phylum Basidiomycota; class Agaricomycetes; order Boletales; family Boletaceae; genus Leccinellum; species Leccinellum albellum. The sequence continues at coordinate 18,409 of JBBPLX010000017.1, forward strand.
GATATATTGGTTCAAGTGGGTCGTTTCCAATAATCTGCACTGACGATGCGCCCTAGAAATTATATGGCACCCTGAAAACGCGAGCAAGACGTAAGGCGGGCAACATTGTTAAGTATCCACATTCAATGATTAGTGAATCGGAGGGGTACAGGGTGGCGGCATCATTACAACAGATCACCACGGTCTAGCTGTGTAACCGGTGTCAGCTGCAGAAAAGCGTCCGTTCGTATGCAGACAAGCACACTTACTCTGCGGCTGTGACATTCGTCAAGTACGAGGTGAAGTCAGGATGCCACAGCAGCGCGCTCCCAACTGTCCTTCTCCCCATCATTCACCAGCATCACCTTCATGCGTGTATACTCTACCATCCTTGGAAAATGGATCCCAGAAAGGCAGGAGTTGCTTTCCATACTAGTGCTCATCGAGCGCCGCACTAAAAATTTGTTGCACGTGCGCCCCATGGACAATAACTTGTTTGGTCCAGTACCATCGGAAGTTGTGGAAAAAAAAAAGGTTGAAGTTCTATGATAGCCACTAGGAATATGATCATTAGACCTTATACGCGGAATGTGTTCGAAAAGGACTGAGCTGAGTGTCGGCAGTTCCTGAGCAGGAAAGGCACCGAAATAGTGTCCATGCTTATCTTTGTCAGGACGAGACGTAATCCGATGGTTAGTCTGACCAAGTGATCTTGACTTCAAGCTCCTCTCAGGCCTGCCACGATCGATTCTTAAAACGCATGGTTCTGTCTTTCTGGTTAACTTCTGTCTGCGCTTCCGATCGGCAGAGTGGGCAGTAACAAGTCCCGGTATCACCTTGGCGTTTCGTTGACAGGGTTGCCTAAGATGGAAAACATAAAAAAATGGCCTACAATTCAGGTACGAGGTTTGCAGACCATTCAATGGCTTTCGTGAACTAATCCAAGGCTTGGGTCGGTAGTCACACCTACATAGGTCACCGATCCTGGAAACAATGCCCCCAGGATCAGTATATACAGCACTGATTGATTAGGCTCCTTATGGACATCGTGAAAGTTTGCATCGTAACTGCGAAGGAACATTTGAGTAGTCGTGAAACCCGGAGGAATAATGTGAGAACGCGCGTCATAGGTCCCAAGGCGGATCATCCGATGATGGCTCTCAATCTAGTATTTCGTACTAGTCAACAAAACAAGTTAAGTCCTGCGCAACATTGAAGTTATCTGGTAGCTAAGTTCAAATCCCGCCATGCAATCGGCCGCGGCAGGTCGGCAAGTAACGCACGCAAATATTGTAGTACATACTAGCAAAATGAGATGGTGAATAGTCTGCAGCTACAGTGTACTAGTAATGTCCTATTGCATTGGTTTTCGGTGGTCCCCAGCTTGAGAGACGCAGCCAAAATGGATAGTTTCCATTTTGCATTATGCGGTACGATGGAGCCTCAACTCGGAATACTAGTAGGCAGGCTGCCGTGGCCACTGGCACTGGTATCCTGAGGGAACAAATCTATTATTTATGTACATAAAAGGACACAGTCAATGATTAGCCTGATCCCTTTCTTATTCTTATCAGTCGCATGCCTGTTTACCTCAGATAGCCATCATAGGTATTTGGACGAGCTTGACCGGTCTGAACGATCGGCCTACTAATATAGGTTAGGTTCATCTTACCGATTGCGAAATCTTAGATGTTGCAGCACACAGCACTTTAAGGTGAGCTTGTATCTTATCGGATCGCGTGTGAGATCTAATGACATGACGGTTGCATCACTGGCAATCATGCCAGAGATCTCTGGTACTAGTATACTACTGTATGCTGGTCGATGGCGAATTGCTGTCTCCAGATTGGAGTCAAACACTGACAACTCATTTGGTCCTCACTGTGCATTAGCCTAACCGATGGCCTCGCTCCCAGCTTGCGAAGTTCGCTTACCCGGGCCAAAAGTTTACCATTTCCGATCGTAGGGCCGTACTTGCAGTTAAGCCCTGTTGTCATCTCGTCAACGTCGATGATACAAGTTCTGAGACAAGAGTCTCATTGTGCGACAGTCCATTGGCAAGGAATACTGAGGAATCACGTAGCACTTAAGACCAGAAGGCCAATATGCAAAATCGCTTACTGTGCATCATGACAGCATTTCTGGACAAGGTATGTCTCTCGCTTTTGAATATTCACATGCTATTGCACCTGGGAAATTCTTTTCCTCCCGGACCCTCTCAGGCGGAGCGTATATTTAGAGTTTATCGATACCCACATTCTGGCGGGGTCACCATAAGTCGCAACCTCTCTTTATCGTGCTAACAAGCTATTGAATCCGATTCAGACTGTTCGGGAATTCATTTGTTTCGACTGCACATGTTCTACTGTTGTCCCCATTTAGTCTGTACTGATCCCCAGAGTAATCACCATTTACGGATCCACTGATCGTGAAAGTAATTCCATTCGATGATCAAAGTCAAAGGTTAGCGTTGCGATTATTATTTAATCCTGGTCCCTACACCACAGCCTGCTGAAAAGATGGGAGACCAGAATTGCAGTCATCTTTGTTTCTGTGCACTAGTGGATCTACAATCAGTTTTATGTCGTGCCTTGAAAATATAAAAGGTATCTGCCTTCTATCGTGGAGCGCTTGGAGCTCCGTCACACTGATTCATCTCCCGTTTTCTCCGGTGGCTGCTGCTCATCTGTGGGGGCTACAACATTGGGGGAACCCCCCATTTCCGGTCCTTCCACCACACTTTTGCAAGCCTGAAATCCGCCGGCCCAACCAAACCAATGGTTCCGAGGGCAATGAGGTCCTCGCAATACGAGCACTCCGAGTTGAAAAGCAGTTAACGCCAGCATGAACAAGGCACAAGCCCGCCAACCATGCTCGACAAACACTTTTGTCCCAACAGAAGTTCCCATGACTTGCCCCATGAAGATCTACGTCATTTATAGGAAGAGCGATCGCTGCGACGTGGAGCTGAACACTCACCGAAAGGATAAGAATAGCATTTAAGCGAGCTCGAGCAGCGGCAGAGATGCTATCAATTTATCGGCATCACGCCTACTTAATTGTTAGAAAGTGAGACATACCTATACACGGCAGTTGCCAACGACACCTGCTGCATTTGACGGGCGACATCAAGGCCGAAACAGGCAATGATGACTGCCGATACGTTGATTCCTCCCCCAGCGGTTTGTACAGCTTGGAAAACGAGAAGGATAAACGTAGCCACCAATGTTGCATACCATGGCACGAGATTGTCGATCAGTCGACCGGTGAGAGGGCTGGTGAGTACACCAGCAATGCCCACAAGTCCGAAAAGACCGATGTTGACTCTAAACGCAAATAAGCTGATATACAATGCGAGAAAGAGCATGCATCTCCGATTACCCACGTCGAGTAGTGGTATGGTGGTCCACCCAGCAAAAACGTCAAAGTAACCCAGAAACTTGTGAAACAAGCGCTAGATGCGAAACTGATAAATGCTGTCTGTATCATGAGCGGCTCCGTAACAGCATATTTGCCCATGGTGTACAATATTTTGAAGTACGTCAAACCAGCATTTTTAGCTGGATAATCGGGTAGGACAAAGTATGCGCCGACTAGCACAACGCACTGGACACCGATGGCCATATAGTAGACTATCCGCCAGCTGGTGAAGTCACCGATTATTCCCGCGATCACACGCGCGACCAATATCCCGAGCAAGAGGCCAGAAATTACCACAGATAGGGCGGACGCTCTGCGTTCCGGTGGAGCTAGATCGGCCGCAAGAGGTAGGAGGATCTGTGGAGTGACACTAGTGACACCGATCAAGAAGCACAACGCTTCAAAAACACGGAGGTTGGGCGTTATGCTGAGCCCAATTGTAAGCGTGGCTGACACCAACACCAACAACAAAATTAACTGTCGTCGGCGGGCCAAATCTCCAAGAGGTGATATGAGAAGAATGCCTATTGCATATCTTATCAGCGATTAACCACCTGCATTGATCCATACAATACGAGTATAGCCCACCCCGCCTGAATCAACGTTGGTATCCTGCAGGATAGTTTGCCTTCAGTGGAGTCTTCAAAAAACAATTACATGAATTGCCTACGTTGATACAGTATTGTAGTTGACATCAAAGGACTTCGAGAATTCAACTGATACCGTCAATGATCAGTACCAATGAAAACACATAAAATTCTTTGCATACTCAATAGGGGTTGACAATAGTATAAATTCGCGACAGCTTGGAAGCGGTTTCAAATAGGATCCGTCACGGGAGTTGAAAAGTTGAAGCACGTACTGAATGTACTAGCAAATCCAAACGAGGCGTTTAGCACAAGCCCGAAACGAAAAGAATTGTTGGGTTCATAACGCAGTCTCTTCGGAATCGGCAAGAATCCGAAGTCGGTTGACCGTACATCAATATCTGAGTCCGACTTGCCAGTGAGGGATTCCGGGACTGGCGTACCGACCTCGGTCTCGGTGGTCGAGGAAAGCATGCGAAACGTTTGCTGTGAAGGTCAGACACATAAATATTCTCTGAGACCTGCAAACCGATCTAGATATAGAGTGGGACTTGGTCAGCAGACTTCGTGGATGGGGCATGTGCATTTTGAGTTATTCTAGGGCTCGGCCGATATGCAAGGCCGCCGGGTCTGTCACTAAGGCACATGGTGTACAGCCAATCTAGAGTCAACAAGTTCCTCGACAATTGAACGGCGTCGGTGACAATGAATTCAATTAACGTTGACCCTAGAGTGATCAACTGTATGCGAACTTGAAGCGCTCGGGCGGTTATACCTGCTCGTCTGTCTGGCAGGAGGATCGGGGTCGGACTGTCGGGTAAGCGATGCTGTTGCGAGCCTGCGAAAGCTCTCTTCAGGGAGCTGCCGCTACCACGACTGCTACCGATCCGAGGATGCAACCCCGGATTGATTAGTTGCATGGTGGAGGGACTCAGCTTCGGGCAGCTTGGAAGAACTTAGAAAGTGGGAGAATTCCCACAGGTGGCAGTGCGGGCTCCAAGTTGGGGCGCCAACTTAAATATCGCAAGTAGGAACGATTGTCCTCTTAACTGAAGGGTCTGCCAACGGCAGACTAGCGCTTATGCCAGTGCACTGACACCACGTTGGGATCCACTCTTCGCCCATAAGAAAGAAACCGATGATGTCAGCATCAGTAATATGTTCGGCCTTCGTTCAGTTTTCTGAATGTTTGTATTTCCAAATGATTAGCACCCAGCCAACACCAGTGTACAAGGTCCCACGAAGACTAGCCTACAAAATGCATTGGACGTCCCGTCACTCGGTACCATACCCCCTTCCACTGTCACTCCTCTAGACTAGGAGCGACGCAACACGTTCTTCGGGGCAACACGAACTACCAGATGTCCATATCTCAACGGTCGCCAGCGTACTTACGGTCATCTCCATCCCTCTATCCAAACTCTTCGCGCGCTGAGTGGTTTCGGTACATTCTTGACGACGCCGCCGATCACCAATCGTGAACCCACCATCGTACCCGAACCAAACATGCTGCCCACAATTTGGTCCACGCATGAATAGAACTAGCAATTGCCATCCGTATAAACCGACAGAGAGTGCGGCGGCGGCACGCCAACCATATCGAAGAAAAATATGAGATCCAGCGGATGACCCGAGGACTTGGCCTGCGAAGAGCTATCGACGACAAAAGTCAACGAATGAACGGACAGATAGCGGATCCAGGTTGAACAAAAAAATTTGACAAGGACAAATGCGGTTGAAAATCAAGCGTGAGCCTGGATAGACACATACCGAGACCGTAAGAATGGCATTCAGGCGTGAACGTGCCTCTTCGGAGATGCTGTAAGTCTCTGTTGGCTACTCGTCTATGGATCTGATACATCGATTTGCTCACCTAAACACAATCATTTGCAACGACACCGTTTGTGCCTGTCGAAATGCATCGATTCCAAAGCACACGATAATGACGACGGCAATGTTTATCCCACCGGCGGCCGTTTGGATGCTCTGTAGGACCAATAGACAAAAGGTCGCTACGAGTACGGAGTACCAGGGACTAAGCCTATCAATATAGTGACCAACCAGTGGTCCTGAAAAGACACCCAAGATACCAATTAAGCCGAATAGACCGATAAACAACCTAGTTATTCAAACACAACCGCGTCAGAACTGGACTCACGTTTGATCGTTGCCCCAAGCAGGTGAAGACAGTAGAAAAGTCAAGAGGACACTCACGTCGAGAAATGATACGGGTCATCACCCAACAAAAAAGTGAGTGTCACCCAAAAATTGGTCCAACCAGCCACCGAAGCAATGTTGATCAGCGCAGCCTGTGCAAGTCTTGGTTCAGAAATAGAGTACATGATCATGGTGTGTAAGATCTTCATATAGGTGAGTTGGGGGTTTTTGGGCGGGTGATCAGGTACGAGGAGATAAGCACCGCACAAGACGATGGCCTGTACTCCAATGGCCACGTAGTATACCATGCGCCAAGTAGTAAAGTATGCAATGACACCAGCGAGGACACGCGCAAGGAGAATGCCGAGCATGAGACCAGACTGGAGAACTGAGACGGCGCGCGCGCGGTGTTGGGGAGTGGTAAGGTCGGCCACCATTGGAATAAGGATCTGAGGCGTGATATTGAATACTCCAATGAGTATAGCAAGAGTATGGAAGGCGACCAGACTCTGTGACAGAGCCAAGCCCACAGAGAGGCAGGTCGTAATAGAGACAAGAATCATGATTAGCTGACGACGTCGCACCAGGTCACCGAGAGGAGAGATGAAGAACAACCCGATACAGTATCTACCACGGGCGAGTGTCATAGACAGCGGCTGGATTGAGACGTTGAAACTTACCCTACTTGATATAGGGTGGGTATCCTGAAGCGCAATCAATCACCAGTGGTACTCGAACGAATATGGCACAAACTTACCATGCTGCCGTTTCATAGGTCTCATGGAATGCATCAGCTATCTCGACTGGAAAGGAAACACGTGAGACATTGCAAATATTCTTCCAGAGGCAAACCGTTCTCACTCAATAGAGGCTGGCAGTAATAAAGATTGGCCACCACTTCCCCACGTTAACGCGACCAAAACATTGTGACGATGACGGCAGGCTCACCACAAGTACACCCAATGCTCAGGCCAAGCTGGGTCCACCAGTCAAGATCTGGTTGTCGAGCAGAGTCATAGCGCAGCCATGAGGGTACCGTCAAGATCCCAAAATCCTTGCGTGGTCGAACAGCCGTTCCCAACGCAGGCGAAGAGGAGTTTGGTACTGCCTGTTCTGAATCCACTAGAGTCAACACCGACAATGACCAGCCACGTTTAGGGCTGCCCAGGCCATTGAGCATGATAGACTTTATATCGTGCTACAGGAATCCGGTCAGCGAATCAGTAAAATCTCTGCGAAAAAACGATGAAGGACTGCGGTGAAAAGGTGAAGGAGTGAGGACAGAGAGAGGCTTACTATATGCTCTAGTGTGGAGAGGTGGGGGAGATATATTATGACCTCTCCTGGCAGGGCCGCTTCCCAGGCACTTGATAATTTTTACTGATCACTGTTTGCTTGCGTATTATTACCGCCCGGAGATGTGTTCCCTTTCAAGTTGTCTACACATTGGCAGGTACATTCCTTGTTAAGTTCCGATGGGCTATTATGCAGATCCAGTGAAAAACTAAGAAGCATCCATGCTATATTCCACGACAGCGTGTGCATAAGAAACTTTGAGCCTTGCTGATTCAGAGTGTGGTCAACGTATTGGCAGAGTGCGAATGGTATCATGCCGTTATGCATAACGATATGTACTTACTGGGTTACTGGACTCTCGCGTAAGTTTCGTCAAACCATCCGTGAAGCGATGACACGGAGTCTGAATTTTTGGGTGCTGTACATGCCAGTGGATTGAGCGGTAAATCGTCGAACTACTGAATAAAATGAGCAGCAAGGTCGTGATGGCACGCTGTCACAAAACAGAATCTAAATCTATGAGACACACTGACCAGCACTTGCACTCACAGCGATGTTGCAAGAGCGTCCCAAATCACCTCGTGGCTGCCGTCATTCTAACCGACGGAACACGAAAGGAAACAAGGTGGAAGTTGAACTATAAAAACACGTAAGGGGTCGGTTCGAGACTTATTGTCGGGACAATAAATAGACGGGAAGTTCCACGAAACCGTATGGTCAGTGAACTCTTTCAAGGCTTCGGCCCGGATCAGTGCTGTACTTCCGAAATCCTGGCCTGAGTACTCTTGTCAGACGCACAGTTGAGTTGAATTCGTCATCCCTAAACTATAGTCTCTCAATCCAGCATGATCGTTAACGTAACTTAGTAAGTATTGGCATCATTGTCCATCCCTTTCAAAAGCCTTCCCTTGATCAGTGTCACCATCCGTAGACACGCCAGTGTGGTTCAAGTTGATTCCCTTCCACTTGCTGCAGCTGCCAGTGCAATCTGGTTACAGGCTTTGAACTTCAAACTCCAGTGGGCAATCTCTTCCTACTTCAGACTCGTTGGGTAACTATTAACTTGAAGGATAGATCTCTGTCCTCCTTTCTGTATCGATCCCTGACACTTACGAACTTGCTTGGATATCCTGGGGTACGTTGTTCGCACAGCTTGTGCGATGACTATTCAATCAGCACAAAGGTTCAACGTTTCAACTTCCGTGTCGAGTCCCGCTTGTTGTGCCTCCCTCGCCGCCTGGCCACATCTCATCATATTCCCATCGCTCTGGTGTTGTTGCCGCCACCTGAACTGTTCTGCTTGCATACACAACCCCCTTATTCCGCACTTCACCTCAGCCCGTTCATTTGTTTGAGTTCTTTCTACGGCAAGTTCGCCGTCAGCGTTGACGCTCGCATTCTGATCCATCGAGTTCACTCTTCTAATATTTCCAGGTACAAGCGAGTCTTGCTAGCCTTCAAGCGTGCTTTAATCTTCCGCTGTGGTTACCGGTTCACCCTCGATGAAAGTCAAGCGCACAAGGGAAACTAGGGATCCCCTAGTTACTCTTGCGTGTCTGACCTTAATCGCGAATGTCGTTCTTGCTCTGCCGTGTCGGAAGGCCCTTGTGTCGGAGAGTTCGAAGATCGTCAATAAGCAAGGCGTGCCGAGCGACTACCCAAGACTCATTAAAGGACCATTTAATTTGGAGCTGTATGTACAACAACATCCAACTCAAGATTTCAAACAGTATATACATCGAGCCGTGTGTCACGGTGCGCCGAGGTCTCCGGAGGGGGCGTCACTTTTCCTGGCTTGCAGCTACTTTTTGTCCAGCCTCCCGGAAAGCCTCCAACGCCTTCCAAGCCGCACCCGACATGATACTATCCCTCGCCAGCCTGACCCCATCCTTGTAATCCTGCGCCAACCCAGCAACCACTAGCAGTGCCGAGGCATTTAGAAGCACGAAATCTAACACGGGCGTCAATGCCTCTGGCAACTCCGTCCCCGACGTCAACAATCGCGTCAACGTCGCTGCGTTCTCCGCTGCCCGGCCACCGGCCACCGCCGAGAGCGCATGTGTGCGAAGCCCGAACTGTGAGGGGTGCAGTACGGTCTCGGTGATCTCCCCGTCGCAGAGCGACCACGCCCACGTGTCCCCTGCACAGCTGATCTCGTCGAGGCCCTCGGTGCCACAGACGACCAGGGCCCGGACGACGCCGCCCTCCTTGAGCGACTGCGCAAAAGGGGGCCCAAGTTCGCGTGCGGCGACGCCGAGGACCATGCCACGCGGATGGGCGGGGTTTATGAGCGGGCCGAGGACATTGAAGAGGGTGCGAAAGGGGAGGGATCTGCGATAGGGCGCGATGGTGGCGAGCGCGGGGTGATAGTGCGGGGCGAGGATGAACGTAAACGGGATGCGGGGGATGTGCGTGGGTGTCCCCGCCGTTGGGGCGACGAAGAGACAGCCGAGAGATTGCAGGATGTCTGCTGAGCCAGATGAGGACGTCGACGCGCGGTTCCCGTGCTGGTGATCAAATGAATGTCAGTAGGGAAGCCGCTGGAGTTGGACTACAGACCTTGACGACGCGAGCGCCGGCGCCAGCTGCGACAATGCCGGCGGTCGTACTGACGTTGAACGTGTTATGTCCGTCACCACCGGTGCCGACTATGTCGACGACAAAGTCCTTGTCGTCGTCTTCGACGATCGCCGCAAGTGCGCGAGAACGGAGCATCTCGGCGGCCGCTGTGAGGTGCTCTGGGTCGCGCTCTATCCGTCGGATATGCAGGGCAGCGAGGAAGGCACCGATCTGGGTAGGCGAGACGACATCGGGCGTAAAGAGGTGATCCAGGGCAGCTTTGAGATTGTCCGGGGTGAAATCCTCGGGCGTTTTGACGAGCCTTTCCAATAGCACTTTGAACTTGTCGGGGGTGCACTCTGTCATGGCGGTTGATTGAGAGCGTTTGGTATTCTGGATGGCGGAGATGAGTGACTCATATAACTCGTCTGTTATAGTTCACAAGGCAGTATGATCCTGATGGTTCAATCAATAGCCACACCGTGACCACATGCATCACGATGGCGGTGACCCGACCGCACAGGAGTAACACGAAACCCTTTGTTTCGTGTTCAATGTCTGGGCAATCAGGTCAGTTACATCTATCTAAGTCTCTAACGCGATGAGAACGGACGGCAAAACTTGGGTTGCCGTGGCGGTCATACACGGCAATTATTCAAATTGTAGATCAAGATATCTTCCGCCCCGATGTTCACCAGTTCATCCATCACCCTCGCACAATCATTTTTCTCCACCATCGCGCTCACGTCCACCCAATCCGAGTCTTCTAATGGACTGATGGTCGGCGCCCTTCGTCCAGGCGTAACTTCCATCGCGCGTGGCAGGGCCTGCCGAGAGACGTTGTACGAACATACGACATACTTGTCAGCGGCCACGACACCGGCGATGCGACTAGCGATCAGATTGATTAGTGGGGTGTGGTCAGCGCGCGAAGGCGTGTTAGATTTGATCAGGACCGCCTCTGTTTCGAGGACAGTGGCGATGGCATGCAGTCCCGCCGCACGCATGGTATCACCCGACTCTATCCATAGTGTCGGTCAGCCGTGTCGAATGACGAGTGCGCTTAGACGTACCTACGAGATCCACTGCATGAGGGCAGCAACATAGCAGTCAGCGCGGTCGAACAAATTCATCCATCTCGAGCACTCACCAATCCCATCCGCCAAACCCAGGGCACAGGCTGCCTCGACACTACCTCCGATATACATAATCTTGGTGCGCTGATCGCCTACCAAGGCTAGGCGATCGTCCAACTTTGCAAAGTACTCGCCGGACAGTACCTCGAAGCTGGTCACGATGCGTTTGCCTGCGAGGTCTTCAACTGCCTTGACTGGCCCATGCTCGGGCACCTGTACTTTCAGGCCGCATTTCCCAAACGAAAGGCGTTTGATCTCGGTGACTTTGTCCTGCATTTTGGCTTCTAGGATGACGTCATGACCAGTGATGCCAAGATCGACATTGCCGTTGCCAACAAATGAGGGGATGTCTGAGGCGGGGAGGAACACGCTATGGGGGAGGTCAGGATGGATGGGGACGAGTTGTTGGAGTGGAATCTTACAGAGCGATGGGGTGGTTCATGACGAGACAAACATCGAGACGATTTGATCTGCGGAACTGGATGTCGGCACCTTATAAATTTGATCTGTGTGGCCTGTATATTACAATGTATGGGATCGGACACGCACCGGCGAGTAACTGCATGCATCGATCGTGTAGTCTTCCTGGAGAGGGTGATCAACATCGTCGGATGATCGATGTGTGTAAACACCACCTTTTTTAGGAACAGCAAAGAGGAGGCGACCACTGAGCGCTTCGACGTCTGTTAATGGTACCAAGATAAAAGATCGCAGAAGGGATGGTTGAACAAAACCCACTCATTAGGTTATTTAGAGAGAGTAGTCGACCAAACTATAGTGGTAACCAAACACATTCAAACGGTAGAATGACGCGGCCTTTACAACTTACTCATGGCTTCCATCGCTGTCCCAACAGAGAGACAATTTGACCCGTACGCCAACAATGGCGGTACGATCCTCGCAATCGCTGGTGCTGACTTTGCCGTTATCGCAGGCGACACCAGGCAGAGCGAGGGTTACAGCATCCAAACGCGATATGCACCCAAGGTCTTTCGTTTGTGCGCACCATCTATCATTCCCCCACAAGGTCACGTCTACTCACACTCACTCCAGGACAGATCGTGCTGTTCTCGCTGTCAATGGCTTCGCAGCGGACGGAAATATGTTTGTAAAAAAAGTAAAGCAGCGCCTAGAAGTGTGTACATGATCCTCATCCACCATCCGCCATCCCCCTCACGCGCTCCCCTCCCTAGTGGTATCACCATGCCCACTCAAAGGACATGCCTCTTCGTGCAATTGCACGTATGATCCAAACGATGCTCTACGCCCGACGTTTCTTTCCTTATTACGTGTTCAACATCCTCGGTGGTATCGAAGAAGATGGTTCGTCCCCCATCAACGTTTCCCTACATCTCTCCTCATCCTGCGACCTCAGGCAGTGGCGCCGTCTACTCATTTGATCCCCTGGGCTCCTACGAACGTGAGACCTGCCGTGCAGCGGGCTCTGCACAAGAGTTGGTGCAGCCGTTTTTGGACAATCAGGCATGTTGATTCGTATCCGCATCTCCGACCTTTACCGACGTGCACCCGATCTTGCAGATCTACTTCATGAACCAGCAACCAGCATCGGGCACGTCACATCCCGAACACATGCCTCTTCCCACCGTCCTGTCGATAGTTATTGATTCGTTCACTGGAGCAACCGAGCGTCACATCGAGGTCTCGCGCTTCCTGATCCGTGTCCTGTTTTGCTGCTAATTTTATCCCCTCAGGTTGGCGACGGCCTTGAAATATATATCGTACTTGCCGAGGGCCGTGGTGTGGAGGGTTTGGAGGCTATTGGGGGCGTACAGGAACTGAGTGCCACAGACGATGGCGAGCGGCTCTTTGTCGTCCGGAGAGATCTGAAAAAGGATTAACACTGGTTATATTGTATGTACATTCGTGGAAAGTGAAGAGCCTTTCCAGACAGAAACACAACAAAGGGAGGTGCTGACCAAACAAGGTCAAACAAGTATCTCCCCCTCCTTTCCCGCAGTCTAAACGTTCACACTTCTCGACTGAAACCTTGGCAGACTTGCTGCCCCCCCTCGTCTCCTCGATGTTTCTCGTTTCCTTTCTTTTGCTTCTCATTGCATCACCTGCGTTAGGTCAGGACATCGTTTACAACTTGGGCCACAACGTGACAACCCTCGTCGGTACATGGTCATCCGGCAGCCAGAACGTAGTCACTGGCTCGGTTAGTCAACCTCACATTTTTATCCTTTGCATCTCCTTCACGCCATGTTCACAGGGCTTTGCACAACCTGCCAATGAATCGTTCGTCTACCCACCCACTACCGGCATGTCCTATTCATTGTGAGTCGATTTGCGACTCCAGGCGTCGCAAGCTGAAACCGTGATAATGTAGCACCTCGGATGGTTACTATGAAATCTCCCGCTATCGGATGACGGGGAACGGTGATCCTTCTCACCCTTTCTCAACCGAATCATCAATTCATGATCCACTTTCTCAGGTACTCAACCAAACTGCATCACCGGCGTCATGAACTGGTGTCACGGTACCTACGACCTCGTCTCCAACGGTTCCATCATCCTCACACCTTTTGGTGACGGCTACCAACAAATACAAGATCCCTGTGCCCCCACATCAAATTTCATCGAAAATTACAACGACACCGAGCTCTACACACAATGGATCATTTACCAAGATGCCGTACGGGGGTATACTCTACAGCTATACCAGTTTGACGGAACACCGCTGGCACCCTTGTGGCTACTCTCACCATCCCCAAATATGTTACCCACACAACTGTTGAGGAATGTCACACAAACGACAACGTCCAAGAACGCAAAGAGGGCAGTGGTCCGTCGTGCAAATGCAGGCGAGCGTAGATGGAGCGTGTCAGGGTTGACGAGTGCGTTTTCGCTCGCGGTAGGACTGGGAATCGCGTCGTTACTACTCTGATGACGGGTTGTCAGAGATGATGGGACTTTTCTGCACCGCGCCCGCGCGATGACCCACTGTGCTCGCCTCGCTTGTGCATACGACTCCGCATACCAGCACGCTAATAGATTCCATTATATCCGCACCACCCGCAGTCCTTCTTTTCCGATATAGCTCGTTTGCTTTTCCATTGTTTTCCTTCCTTCTTTCCTAGTCGACAATGGACACTTATGGATACACGATGTGCCTACTCAACTGGTCCCAGGAGGGGGATTGCATGGTGGGACGTGTATAGACGACCCAGCTTGCCTTCTGGAGCGAGAGCGCAATATACTTTCGTTTCTTGATTCACAGGGCCGTGTGTTTTAATATCATACCCTTGAGACTTTTCTTCTTTGTACGAGGATGAATAACATAGCGTCGCCAACTTGTTTAGACTTGGGTGAACACATGTCTGCATCAACGGACTATGATGTACCTCAAGGGGATGGAGCATTGTTTCAAGTTGAATCTCAGAGTCCCAAACTGTTGGCGCTCGTGTGAGTGCTATTATAGTACTACCCCCGACTGACTGACTCAGATTAACAAATTTTCACCTCTGATTTGTGGTGGTGTTCTGGGCCCGGCTCTGTTCAGAGCTTGGATGACAGAGAGAGCATTTCGCTGATCGGACTCACAGATCGCCCATGAGCAATCTGCCTCCCTCCTTGAAATTCTTGTGCCATGATCAAAATGCTCCGTGAACCTCGTTACAAGTTGTTCTGATCTGTCTTATGCTCTCGATTCGATCGGCTGCATACGGTGTAGGATGTCAGTTTGAGCGGACCCGACGGTCGTCGACTCGGGGGTGGACGGCACGACGTTGTATGGGGCCGTACCGAACGCATATTATTGTCGGCGTACTCTCCCGTGTCATACTTGCATTGCACAGAGGCACGTCCGGGAACCCAGTGATGGCCCGACTTATCGCTGCCACGTTGCCGACTGTTGGTGACACGCAACTGGCACATGAGCATCGCGTGAGCCGTCTAAGATTCTTAGAGATTCAAGTACAGTTACGTTACCAGACTACTAGAGGTGGCGGACGGGCATGTTTGCTCCACTGTCCTGTCATGCATCATGTGCTGTACTATGATGCTGTACTTGTACACGTATCGGGAGTCGACGCGAAAGACCAGGATGTTCCTCAACTAGGAGACGTCACGGTGCCACGTCGTGCACGATCAATCATAGCATGGGCGCGTCAATCTGGATGACCAAGCCTCTGGACTTTCAAGTGCCGGTCCTTGCCAGCGATGATTTACGACTGGCAATGGGTAAACGACGACCGAACCATCCAAGCCCCAAGTTCGATAAGGAAACTGAAAGGGCACTAGAAAACTGCCGGTCGAGGCTAGAAGAACGCGAAAGAAGCGCCGACTGTTGCGGTAGAAGAAGCAGAAAGACAATCCCGACCGGAATGAACCCGAGGGGGCCGCTCGAGACCGAATGTTTCTTGGTGCTGAGACGTCTGGATGCTGCGTACCCAAAGACAGATGGCTATCCGAGGACCACGAAGTAGGTTTGAACGAAATTGACAGGTTGAATGTTGGACATGCTGTATTATCCGATACCGGGATCGAGTTGTTTCAGACAGACCGAGACTCTCTATCTTCCGAGAAAAGAGAGCTCCAAAGCTGATCGAACAGATGCCAGCCATGCGAGCTTTTCCGGATCGGGCTTCCGGAATGAGATCATTTTTGAAGATTTCATGTTTGGAGTAAGCTTTGTAGACGATCCATTGGGTGCCCAAAGGGATGGTACATCAGCTTGATTGTGAACATTGGCCAGACCTTGGAGCCAGGCACTCTATCGTGAATATGATATGAAGGGTCAATCTCGTGTTCCAGTTTAAGAGATGCTCCAATGAAGGGTATTGAAAGAACAATGAAATCACTGCTAAATGGGAATGTGAAATCGACTTTACCAATTCCCGAAGATGATTTATTAGTGTGGATGAAGGTGGGACCCAAGCGGCTCGGTGCATGGAGGTCATACTGAATCGCATTCGATTGTTTGAACTTCTAACGCGCTTGGTCTACACTATGACTCTGAGTTTGCATTGTTTCTTGGCACGCAGAAGATCTATAGGCTGCGATAGAAAGAAGTTGATCAAGGAAGCACCAGCTAAATGGTACTGCATATGGATCGTTAGTCGTAGATGGTGAGCCGATTTCCAGGTTACTGCCCTGTTGTTCTGTGAGCCAACCAGGCCGGGGACCTCAGGAGTCGCATTCGCTATTTGAATGGAATCGGGTGGAAACCGGGCACAGAGTCTACCGGAACCGGGTCTTTCAGATCGCCTTCGGTTGCGTGAGCGGGAAGCACGGAGCATTGTGCGGGTTTCAGGGACAAAATACGAGAGGGTCCGTTGAACGTTGGAAATTTCTTCTCACAGGAACAGACATGGGTTACCCATATGAAGAACCAAAGTGAATTCCGATGCACGAGGTCCAGAGGAACCGCAGTAATTCTTGATTGTCACAAACGAGCGTGATCATGACGCAGTATGGGAAATTGTTTTCCATACGTGGGTACATTGCCATTTAGAGTTGGTAGTGAGAGCTAGCCCATATTTGCCTCAGCGGGACACCGTTTGGATCCGTTGTAGAGTCAAGCTTGGCACAGTCGCACGTGCGAGCCCGTCGACGTTTCAACCTTGGATGCAGAATACGGTCCGATCTGACATGTTACGGTCACTGCAGCCAACCTGAAACGATCGATCACTGAGGTTGCGTCCAGGCTGTAGGAAGAGATTGACCGGAGATCTGTCAATTGCCACGATGGGCCAAACGGTGTGAGGTCTTGCGGCTCGGAGCAAGGTTGACTGTCCGAAATGTCACTTCATACGAATGCGGCGGCGCTATTGCCTGCTTGTTCGGTTTGAAGTGATGCGAACAGAGGTCGTACGGTGAGTCACTTCATAGGACTCGGAAGCGGCGGCGGTGCCAAGGCGTAAGTCAGCATCAAAATATTCCCACGATAAATTGGTGATTCTTTGCTCCTTTTCCCTTTTCCCCGCCTCATACATATATAAACCTTCTTCTGTCCCTTTGTTACATCCCTGATCATGTCTGCTGCCATATTTCTCGCCCCTCACTCGTCCGTTGACCCCATCTCCCTCTCCCATTCCCTCCCTGACCCATCTACCATGGATGCTCCCCGGAATCCATGGGGTTCCTTCTTCGACCCTCCACAGTCACCAGACAATCGATACGACTTCCCTGAAGCCGGCCCTTCTAGTCCGGATCTTAATCAGCAACTATCTCAACGACTTTTCCGCGACGAGTCCACCTATCCGTTCTCACAGACACAGGATGCCCACATATCACCCGCTGCGACGTTTCTCACAGCATTCTCTTCCCCAATACAACCCACGCGCACGCCAGACGATGAAGGCGAGGCCGTGGCTGGTTACGTGTTAGGTCCGGTCATTGGCCGCGGTGGCTTTTCCACCATCAGGCGCGCCTCCTCACCATCAGGTGGCGTCGTCGCCATCAAGATCGTGAGGCGTTCGGACATCGAAAGACAGTCAGATCCTTCCTTGACCAGAAAACGTCTCGCCCACGAAACAGAGATATGGTCCTCCCTCAGCCACGAACATATCCTCCCTCTCTTCTCTGTCCAACACTCACAATATGCCGACTTTTACGTCACCCTTTTATGTCCTGCAGGCTCCCTTTTCGATATTCTCAGGCGGGATGGCACTCCTGCTCTCTCTCATGACGACGCTGGCATGATGTTTCGCCAGGTCGTCCGAGGTGTACGATATCTACACGAGACCGCCGGTTACGTTCACAGAGATATCAAACTAGAAAACGTCCTCGTCGACGAAATGGGCGTCTGTCGTATTTGCGACTTTGGTCTCACTCGCCAAATAGGCGAGTCCGATCATGAGGAACATTTCGATGCCCAGGATACTACCGTTCATCGCCACCGCTCTGCCATCCACCATACCGTGCGACAACCTAAGGCCCCAGTGTCTACCCATCCATCCATCCTACGTCATAAACCTCGCCGTCATCGCACCTCCACTCCCACTGGAGATCAGTCTCCTGCTCCCGTCCATCCTGCCCATGCATTCCAACCTGGCTCCCTACCATACGCCGCACCAGAACTCCTATCCCCACAAGCGCCTGGTAAGCACCACGGTGCAAACCCGGCGCAAGATATGTGGGCGTTAGGCTGTTTGCTTTACGCACTCCTTACTGGTCGACTTCCCTTTTCTGACCCCTTTGAACCCAGGTTGACAATGAAGATTCTCCATGGTGAGTATGATGACATATCTTCTCCCCTTGCGCTCATGTACTCTTTCCAGGAGTGTTTGATATGCCAGCCAATGTCGGTCGTGGAACCAGCCGTTTGTTGAAAGGATGCATTGAGCGTGATGTACGGATCCGTTGGACCATCGCGATGGTGGATGAGATGGCTTGGGATATTGGTTGGGGACAGGTCGATGATTCTGTATCACATGGGGACGAATTTGAGTTCGTAGATTTCCCCAACCAACCTTCCGCATCGTCGCGTCGCCGGTTACGATCGCTTTCTTGCGATCGCAACTCTATCCCCGACCGACCTTCCTCTCGCACACACAGGTCTCTTTCCCGCACCTCCGTCTCGTCGTCGAGCTCGCTCTCGACTAGGAGCACGAGCCGGAGTGTGTCTAGACCGCCGGCCGCCATACGCCTGCCTCTTGCGACGGCGTTTGACGATATTGGGCATGCAGTTTTGAGTGCCCGGACAGCCGAGTCTTCGCCGATGCCTGTGGAGATTGGTGGTTCGACTCCCATGTCGCCCATGTCTCCTATCGAACGTGGTCGAAGCCGGATAAAGGCAGATCCACGTCTAATGAACCGTTTTGCTCCCTCGATGGGAGCCTTTACAGCATCATCTGATCTCGGCCACGAAGCTAGTCGTGGACGAGAGATGTATTCCGGCGCGGATAGATTGGATAACACCGCCCGCTGGGCTTCCGCATTGGGGCTGAATACCATTGCCGAGGTCACGACTCATTTGAATGGTGCGTCCTCGCCTGCGATGGAGAAGCTGCGCAGAGTACAAAATCTGGACTCACTCTGGTCTGGCAAATGCAAGGTAGGAAAGAGAGCAGAGAGTACCCCACCAACGTCGTCTACGTGGCATATTGGTCGATCTGGAACAGGTCGCAAGGAACATGCGCCGTCGTCGAGACTAGGTGAACCTGCAGGTATCGGCGGTGCCTTTCTTCGCCAGCCTAGCGCTACACCGATTCCGATCGTTCGCAAGAATTGTAAGCGGAGCCAGAGTATGGGCCCCGAGCCTGCCAACACCGCATGCAGGCTGTTCTAAAATCTTGACTTGCAACTCCTCTCAGTTCGTCTGTCTATACCCGTCTGTCTCGCTCACCCCAACCTCTGATGTATTTGTGAGTCGCCCACGAGGACGTGTCTAGCACGTACCGCTATCTCATTGAAAATCGCTTATGAATTTATTTTTTGCTATTGTATCTCTAGCCTCTACATTGATATGGAAAATTACCACAAGTCTTTTATTCGCACTTATTCTTTATTCGACTTCAAATCTCTAGCCTTCCCTATATCACGATCATTGCCTTTTCACTGATTCTCATACGCATTAATTCAGGACTCATTTTCACTTCTCGAAATGCGTTTTTTCTTGTTACCATTTAGCATACACGGATTCCCTCCTTTTTTTTTCCAGCAAAAGTGCTCTTCTCACCTGATGGGCCTTCTTTTTCCTGATTTATTACTCACAACACATTGTACTTGCATGTACGATCTTACCTGGAAGGATAATTTATCTCTCCTGTGCTCAACCCTGTGAATCAAGATCACAGTGCAAGCAGCTGGTGTGTTGCGAGATCCGTCTACGTCATCATGCGCAAACTTGATCGGCGAATTGAGGCCAGATACATGCGTAGACTCCATGCACGTACTTGCGATGCTCCAACAGGCTCCGGCAACCTCGAGACTGATCGAGATCTATGACATGCATACGTTGTGACCATCATAGTGAGACGCAGGCCCACGATGACGCAATTAAATTACTGTGACAGACATAACGTCAATTGATAGTTGATTCGCTGCAGTTGATTAGTGCAGCGGTTGTGACATCAAACGTCAGTACAGTACATCATCTCAGTGAATGCATTATGAGATAGTGTACTGTATACACGGTAGCCGCACCGATTCTGAGCCGTTCGTGCGCTGCTTGCTCGGCGCTCGGCGCTCAGTTGCGATGCGACTCGGAGTTCGGAACATTGGCGAGTTCCAGCTTTCAAGCCCGGTGCCCTCATGGAAATATGTTCGTCGACAAGCACCATGACACACGAAGGTAAATAGCTGAACGTTTTGATTTCTCATTAAACACACGACCAAACTTTTTGCACACGACAACAGGCTAGGACGAAACCTCCATGGGCGTATGACCGCTGGCAACAATTACGTCTTCCGCTGCGGATCGTCGTGCGCTGCGTTCCGCGGCCTGCGCTTGTAACACCTCCACTTCATGCTGTAACTTGACCTACCAAAAGGATCACGTTGGCACGGGCATAACATTTCACAGGGCATAATGTTTCCTGAATCCACTTACCACCTTGGACTCGAGCTCAGCCTTGTCAAAGATCGAGTATGCCGGTGGCGGCAGCGGCGGGGTGACGAGAGCGCCTTTCGACGACGTTAGTCATGTATGAAGTTGGAATTGAAGAATGGAATAGTCACCAAAGGCAGCTCGCTTGAAGACCTCTTCCATCAGCTCATGATTGCGTTTATACCGCATGATTGCAAGCGTCCTAGTCGATATCATATCAAATTCATCTGAAGCGCCGAGGGATCTCTATGAGATGCCTTATCCCCCCCAAAAAAAGAAAGATGGCTCATCCCACCTGCAGAGTCGTCGTCGTCCAAACGAGGTGGACCAGAACGCTGCTATAACAGCCCATCCATAGATCGATCATGTTTGCATGCGCGGATAAACGAGAGTGAAAACGCACCACGGCCATGTTTCCACTTTGCTCCCGCACGCGCTCCCGTTCTCGCCGTCGTTCCAACGACTCCATGTTGCTGTTTTGCTGCGCCAACATAGCTTGCGGTGCCATACCTATGCCTTGTGGGCTCATGCCCATAGCTTGGGGGTTCATTCCTTGTGGGGGCATACCCATCCCTGGTTGATTCATACCCATTACCTGAGGGTTCATGCCCATTGAGCCTTGGGGTGGAGGAGGGCCGGCGGAAGGCGGGTAGACTTTTTGCCCGGCTTTCTCACCCATGACGTACACGGAAGGCTCGGTGATTTGGCGGAGGGGATATTGTCGTACGGGTGAATTCATCAATGAAGGAACGGTCTCTGTATATGCATTAGTGTCCGGAGTAGAAAACAACAAAAGAAACGGGGAATGGGGCTCGAAACGTCGAACATCGCCAAGATGTTCACAAAACATGGATTGAGAGCCCAGACGCGAACACGGTCGAGGGCATCTGGCTAACCAGAAAGCAAGAAAAAGGTTCATGGTTTTCGCAGTATGTAAACTTGTTCGGGGGACATAAGGTGGGAGTACTCGATCTGAAACACGGGAACATGGGACGGACTCACGGATCACTGGTCCACGCGCATAATGTACTAGCGTGATCTGTGGATGGCCACCCTTGATGAGCCGATATCGGCGTCGGAGGCGCCATGCGGTTGTCTCTTGCATGTTAGGTACGAAACCATATTTTATTTCCATGACCTCGATCTCCTAAATAACCAACGGAACGAGTCAATCTAGGTGTGGTATTCGAATATGACACATACGCGGTTGCCGGGTGCTGGCAATGCGTAGCGAGTCTCTTGATCCTGGTAGCGAATGCCATCATTTGGGAATTGGGCAGGATTGGGGAGAAATATGAGGACGACCTGGCCCTCTATAACGAAAGCAAATATGTCTTAGCGCGTGGCAATGACTGGGTACCGTCACGTGCTGGCGTACCGACCGGCTTGTCAATAAACGTCCACGAATAAGGAATGGTGTGGGACAGTTGCGCGGCTCGGGCAAGCATATTCGCTGCAGCTTCAATAGTTACGGCTTCATGGAGCCCGATATTTTCTGGAAAGCGAAGACACGGAGGGTCGGGGTGAGGTTGTTGGAAAGACATTGCAATACAGGAAGGTAAAGCAGTCGTCTTCCCGTTATGGATGATGGTTGTTTGGATTGAAAGGCTATGCCAAACAAACTTCAGGATATCACATAATCAAAAGATACATGCTACTCGATGAAGCTACTTAGTATCAGTACCTAGACTCGCTTACTCCTCATCAAACACGTCGAAAGGGAGGTTCCACCCCTTGCTTGGGTTCACGACACGCATGGGTGTGTGCGAAACAGCGGCATTTTCCAGTCTCTCCAAGTCCTCCTGAGCAAGCTCAAAGACTAGCGGAAATCAGTCTTTTCCTGCTAACGTGCGCGAGTAGGACGTACTGTCAAAGTTTTCGGCGATGCGAGAAGGTGTTACGCTCTTGGGGAGTACAACAGTCTGAAAACTAGCAGTTAGGTTTGTCCGAAACAATATAATACAACTTACGCCGCGCTGAACATGCCAGGATATGATAACCTGCGCAGGGGTAATACCAAGCTTGCAAGCGATGTCTCTGACCTGAAAATTGTCAATGTGCGTTTGCGACACATAGGTTCAGAGCGGGATCTTGTATACCTCAGGAACAGCAAGAGTCTCTCCGACTTGTTTGTTGCTACCCAGTGGCGAGTATGCCTCGAGCAATAGCCCATTCTCTTTCGACCACTAAGCATTATGATGAAGGTGAGGGGAATAATTCATAAACACTGCCAAACTAACCTTGAGGAGCTCAGGTTGAGGGTTCCAGAAATTGAGCTCAACCTGGTTCACAGCCGGTTGATATCTCAAGGGGTTAGATGTCAAATTCTGAATTCTTGGAAATATGTGAGCACCAGGGTTATACAGACGAAGGCCTGTTTCAAAATACCTTCGGATGTTGAAGCTAGGTGGACACATATTAAGTGAGCATCCAGGGGCCAAAAGTGAAGTGCTCACTTGCTGATCCCAATGTTTCTGATCTTACCTTTGTCAACCAATTCTTCGAGCTTCTTCCAAGTCGGATAGGGATCTGCAGTGAGATCCTCGTCCAAGATGTTATTTCCATCTTTCTTGAATGCGACAGGCCTAACGTATCTAGTGTCAATAAGAAAGTATTGACAGCAAAAACTGAAAATACCAATGAATTAGGTACAGGTCAAGATAATCAGTGCCAAGTTTAGAGAGTGAATCATCGAGAATAGGTTCAATGTCCTCGGGAGAATGAAAGTTATTCCAGAGCTACCAATCGAGATCAATATACCAGACATCCAGATGGAAGAGTCACCTACCTTGGACGTCAACCAAAGTTGTTCACGCGGTACGTCGCTTTCTTTCAGAGCTTGTCCCACTTCAGCTTCATTCTGAATAAGCTGTCAGAGATGTCTCCACAGTTTGCATCAACAGGAGTACAAACCCTGTAAATCCACGCTCCATCAATGTGTCGGTAGCCAGCGTTCAGCGCAGTCTGTCGTACTTAGCATCGCACGAGAACTTGTGTGGATCTGCCTACCTTGACAGCGTTGCCAACCTCGCCTGTACCTGCCTGCCAGACACCTATATGATCATGGTGAGATAATCATGACATGATTGGCCATTCGTCTCCTACCCAGAGCAACGGTGGGTATCTTATCACCAGATGGCAACGAGCGATAAGTCGGAAGCCTCGACAAACTACTTTGGTTCCTTTGTGGGCCATAGCAGGTTATGCAGAAACCCATGGAGCGTGCGAGGCGGGCTGCAGAGAATGAGGCATACATGAGGGCGATTAAGGAGACAAAGTAAAGAATGAATCTCTTCTTTCTAGACGGTCTTCTGGGGTGAGCAAAGTACTCTTCGTCGCCTCCGTCGACGGTAGAGAGAGGTTTGTAGTGTGGTGGGAAGGCCATCGCTCGAGCGTTTAGACAAGCGAGCCCTGAACTTGAATGTATACGGGCTCCGGGCAGCCTGGGATTCGATTTCCCTATGTTATTATTTTTAGTGGTTATGTGAATCTACAGCTTACGATGATAACTTTCGTCACCAGAACTACTCCCTTGGACAAGTAGCAAATCCCTGCAAGGTAGATAGGCTTCGGTGTACATATCGGTCACACTGGACCCAGCATGACGTTATTGAAGCACGGATAATTATCGGGATGGTGGCTAAAAATTACCCGTCTCGAAGTTGTTCCTCGAGTACATGGAGCTCTGAGGGTGACCGTATCGACGTTGCTGCTGCCTGCCACGCCAAGCACGAGTGAAATGAAAAGATATGGATGCGAGGAAGTTGTGAATTTTACGGCACGGGACTTGTTGAACCCTGTCTTCATGTCCGACTTGATTTCTACACCTTCTCAAACGCCCAGCGCAGTCTCGAACGAGGCTTTCGAAACTTTGATAGACCTTCTTGCATCCGATGGCATCGACGAGTACTCATCAAAACAACCCGCTAATGCCCAATCAAATGTGACACTACGAGATCCATCGGGAAAACTGGATTTTGATAAGATTCGCTTCATGTTTGCGGCACAGAATGGGACTCATCCCGTTTCCACTGCCCAGGATCTTCTTGAAGAAGAGAAAAATCAAGCACAGTCTTCAGAGACACCCCACGAGGACGGCGACAGCGATGACGAGCACCACTCGCAACGGAGCACCTCGACAGCCCCTTCCCGTTCGAATTCTATGTCCCCAAGGCCAGTCACTCGCGCAGCGGCTGGTCATCGCCGCAGCTCGACCTTTGGGAATCAGCCCTGGGTGGCAACTCATGAGAACAGGACGATAATTAAAGTAATTCTTGTCCCTCTAGGTTTGTGTACATACTGACAACGGTTCACAGGAAAACCAGCCACCCACGCCGTCGCACCAACTCTTTTCCTTGGAGGAATTGAACGCGGCGCTTGCTGGTGCACATGAGGAAGTAAGGTCCCTTCGTGAACGGTATGATGAACTACGAGCTTTGGTATCCAAGCGATTGGGAGCCGAAATACGGGATCAAGCCAGAATTTCCCAAACCTCCGTGAATAATGAAAAGGTTGCACCTGTCAAGCAAAATGGACATGCTGAAACGCAAGCCGCGCGTTCTCAAGCTATCATACCTTCGGCGCCCCCACCCTCAAATCTACCTGTTGAAATCGCTAACCTATCTGACGATGAGGCAAAAAGAGCGTTGGATGTGAGTGGCCCTGATTGTTGTGCAATTGGTGACTGAGGGCTGTCTTTTGATTCACAGGCCCTCATGGGTTCGTTGAACCTCTCACCAAGCATCTTGGGTTCATTGGCCAGCCTTTCGACTGCTGCTACGCCCACATCGCCAAAGCAGCATCTTTTCCCTCAAAATCTGATGCGACAACATGACGTAGCCTCCATCACTCGCGCGCTCAAGTTCCTTGGCACAGTGGACGAGTTGGTCTGGCGGCGCACCTCAGCCCCGTCTGGGCCCCGTACGTTGTCTCCGGTCTTTTCTGAGGAGAACATCGTTGCTTTGCTCGCTCGCCTTGAGCTATGGGAACGTGCAGTTCGTCGATCGACCAGAGCTTGAAGGGTGCTACGAACCCCTAGTGATGCGTTATTTCCCGGTTGCGCGAAGGGGGGCATCCACGTAAAACTTGATGTTCTTGCGTGATTATTTTCACGCCGGAAGTTCGTCATCTTGGAAGTTGATGATACCCATACCGAAGCCTGTGCTTGTACCAGCTCAATCTTGTTGACCTAGAATCGTGGATGTATTTGTTCTTGCGTAGTGTAGAGATGTTGACCAAATCTGGCCACGACACGGTTCCATGCAGACGACTATCCAGAGACGTTCTTCGACGTTCACTGCAGCAGCACCCCCACCACTTAAATCTTTCGCGGGAGACTTATTCTCTGACTCGCGCTTCCATGGGTACCAGGGACCGAGTCGGAACGTACGCCTACCCCGTGCGACTGCTAGCGGAGGCGGTACGGTAGCGAAAAGCGAAGACGGCACAAGGTGTGTGGTCGCAGGAAGGGAATGTTCGTCCCAACGCTCGTTTGTCGCTCGGTGTTCATCCTAACGACGGTGTCGAACAGCGCTACGCGTCCTTCGTCTGTCAGATCCAGAGGATACTTCCACCACGGAGCAAAAGTCAGCCGTTGGGCCCGGTGGACATCGCGTCGATATGTCTAAGAACCTTTGGGACGGCAGTGGGCTCAAGATTGAAAGCACGAGCACTGACGTTGCTTGGTGTAGCGGTAGTTCGTGTTCATCCCTTTGCGACACAGCTCACGATGACGGAGCATACGAGCAGGCTACAACAACAAGATACTAACCAGCGCCAGGAACGGCGATCTAATCATGTGGGATCTAGAAAAGGCTGGCGGCACCAAGTACGGTGCGTGTAATTGACGGTCTGCTTTCACTACTGACGTCCCTGTAGAAAGGAAGACAAAGAACCACATTCGCTCTATCCACGCGTTGTCTTGCTCGTCCATAGTCCCTTACTATTGTATCACAGGCTCTGCGGATGGTGATATGCGCATATGGGTGCGTTTGCTTACCCCCAATATTTGTGCTTTACTAATGCCAAACAGGATTTGCGGGACATGTCGCGCTCAGTGATGAAGATACATCATCCAACCTCTGTTCGGTCGCTTGTCTTCTCTCCCATGCTCTCCCATGCTTTGCAAGCTGTCGTTGGACTTGATAACGGTTCCATCTACCGTTGGGATTTGCAAATGGGACAACGAGGTCAGCTAGATCGCCTGCCTGTTGCGCATACTGGCCCCATTCTCGCCTTGGATTGGTGTGGCACCTCGTTCGTCAGCAAAGGTGCGGATAACGTACCCACGCAAGTGGAACGGAGTTGGATTGTTAGCGGTGGGCTCGATCACACCGTCAAGGTACGCTGCTTCTGTCTCACTGTTGCCGTGCTTGATCGCGCAAAGGTCTGGAATCTTCCTGGGTCAAACACTTCATCGCACCTCGTGAACAAACCGGTGTATGTACTTCACCCGTCCTATCCAGTCAAGCGTGTTCTTTGGCGGCCCGAGTATTCTTGTGAACTCGTAGTGGTCTCGAACGCAGAGTTCAGTAGTGGGAGTGGTACGGAACTCATATCAAGCCCCCGGATGCAGAACCCCACACCTAGTTTTCTTTTGGCTGCTGCTCCATTATCCGAACCAAAAGATACGGAAAGCAAATCTGGTTCGGTAGGTGATACAGTCGAGATATGGGACGTGCGTCGCGGGTGGATCGCCAAGTGGACTGTTGACACGAGTGTTGCTGATGGTGGAGTGACCGGTATGCTCTCATCATCATTCCCGGCATCCGATCACTGCTTAACCATCCTGCAGATACTGTGTTTCGCGACTCGCATGCACTTTTGGTCCAACACGCATCCGGGACCTTTGCTCAGATCGACCTGAGATACTCACATCGGCCCATCGACGCAGTGCCGAGGGTTGCATTATCCTGGAATGCTGCTGATGGTTCAGAGGGGGCGCTTGCATTCGTTGCCGATAAGCGAAGTAAGTGGGAGGTGCCGTATGATGATGTGTGAGCCCGTCTTATTTACTTCCCGTGGTCTATTCTCATGGTTTTCTATGGGTAGCCACCCAGATCGCCATCCGTTAACAGTTGATCGGAAGTCGAGATCAAAGGCATTGGGCGACAAGAGTCGTGTTCCTGACCTACAGAACATGGGTACCTATGTTCGCCTCCCTCTATCCGAACATAATGGGCCGGACGTGTTCGTGAGACTTGCCAAGGGATATGTTGTACCTGATGATCCTACGAAGAAGAAGGAGGTCTGTATTTTGAATGCACAGGTCAGTTCGACGAGGTTAAGAGACACTGAGAAAAACCTCATGTTCTGTGTTCTATAGGTTGCTATACAGGTTGGGAAAGTACACGCTGCTCAGACATGGATTTTGTTGGGATCACTTTTAACCGACATCATTCCAGAGTCAGTGGCCACTCCGTTACCAGCCACCGCCAGACTGGATCCACCATATCCGCTGGTCCACTCAGCCTCGGCGCCAAGTGCTCTCCCATCAAGTGATAGTGCAAATGTGCATAGTACAGGGCCTGTCTCTAACCCAGCTTCGTACCACGCCGTGTCTGCAGATTCCGTCGTTCAGTCCGTGGCATCCCCCATCCGCTCTCCATCTCAATCACGTATGGGTCACCGTCGAAACCATACACCAACACCACGCTCTGCATCAAACGAGGACCGAAAATACCTCCGGCCACATCCTGAGTCCCAGCCACCTCCACCTACTAAACCGCCCCCCAACTCGCGTAACCTGACGCCAGCGTCCTCAGCATCGTCATCACCGCGTCACATTCCAATTTCCCTTCCGCTCACGCCAGCCCTGCCACCCACGGCGACGATGACGCCGACGACGGTTGCACAGAGACGGCCCTCGATTCTCGTCTCGACCGCATCGCTGGTGCATTCGCACGCTCGCCGACCCTCCGTGTATAATCGCGTGACAAGCGCGCACAGTGAGAGTCCGAGCGCGGCGAGCGTAAGCGACAAGAGCAGCCTCCGGCACGTTGGCGAAGGTGCCCTGGACGACTCGGACTCGTCCGAGGGCACGGCGAGCGAGAGCATCAAGGATGGTGGTGGATACGCAGGTGAGATGGATCGCCATGTCGAGGTGGCGCTCGTCGGTCCGCCGCCACCGAAGCCCAAGTCGAGAGTGAACAAGGCACGCAGTATGAGCTCTGGGCGGGCAGGGCCTGTACATCCAAGTCCGCTGTCTAGGCTTGCCGGGCAACAGCAGTGGGTAGAAGACGAGGATAAGAATGCCGATGAAGCCTCGCTGGTGGATCCGGGGCCACGCCCGAGCCGTCGCCGCGGCGGCCTCAAAGATGATGATGCAAGTCCTTCCCCGGTGTCCACTGACACGGACGGCGAACAGAGTGAAGACTCGGAGAGTGCGATCGGACGTCCCGGGGCGCCGAACACGAGATCGCAGTCGCAGTCGGTGGCACGGTCAAAATTGCGGAAAGGTTTGGGTGTCGCGAGGCGGTGGAAGAGCCGGAGCCGGAGTTCGACGGTGGCGTCGTTGGCTGCACCATTAGTGTCACCTGCACATCCGTCGTTGAGTGGGCCGCCAACAGGGTCTCCACAGCATGTTCATAACATCGGTGGCAGGAGGGGGAGTCAAGGTAGCGTTGAGACAGTCATTGCTGCATCAATTCGTGAGCAGGAGAACGAGGTGGAACCGGTAGATGTGGACGGGGACGATCTAGTGGACAAAGAGCCCGCGACTTGGGCGGAAATGAGCCATCAGCGAAAGGTTGCGACTATGGGGGAGGAACGTCAGCTACGGGAAGCAGGATGGCGTGCGTTGCGAGAGACGCTGGAGCAATACGCAGACGAGGTGTGTTTCCTTCACAAGAGAGATCCTAGTACTGAAGGCCAGGACGGTTAGGGCGACGTTCAAATGTGTGCGATGCTCGCACTAGTGGCTCCTGAGGAGCTCGAGCTGGATCCTAGCCGCACGACCCAATTCGTCGAAGCTTATGTAGGTGAGTAGATTATATCCGTGTCATTGGATGAATATCTCACCGGTTACGGTAGACATGCTGGTGCGATTTCGACTTCACACTTGTGCGGCTTACCTTCGCAAGTATTCCAAAGTAGAGGAGATGCAAATGTCAACGAGAGTACGTCCTATGGAACATACAGATGACCCACCGCCTGACAGATAGGGAACATAGCTCGAGACTGTCATTTACACTACATGTCGAAAGTGCCGGAAGCCGGTGGTCGCCGTCCGTTCAAGGAATCCCTACGTGAGGGCGACGTATGCATTGTGTGTTATGTGCAAGGAAGCCGTGGTTAGATGCTCGATATGGTGCGTGGCTCAATGTATGCCAGGCTGGCGTGCTGATTTGCGGTGGGTGGCCAACCGAAAAATAGTCATCTTCCCGTCCACACCCTCCTCTTCCAATGTTCGATATGTTCGCATGGCGGTCATCAGGATTGTTACAGACGGTACTATATGGAACGTCCAATGACCGAGCTTCCAGTGCCGTCGGGTATGCGGGGTCGACAATTACAAAGGGAACAGGAGGGTGAGAACGAGGAAGGCCATGGAGTCCGTGGGAAAGAGAAAGAAAGAGGGATGGCGGGACATCTATGTGCAGCTGGGTGTGGACATTTTTGTTGGGTTGCTGTTCGTCATAAGAACAACGATCAGGACGCGTATACTTAGACTGTCAGCACGGTAGAAGCAGTTTCACTTCATTTTACATAGCAATGATATTGCAATACTTTGTGTAATTCATAGACGACTATTTTACTCCTTTCGTGTCTTGTCCCAGTAAGTACATTCTCGGCTTGCGCTCCAGGTGCAGCCAACTCGAATTTCGTTCCCACTCTACGGTGTGACCACTTCGGAGAAGCTGCCATTGCCATTCAAAATGCAAGAATGGCCCGTTCACTCGTCATTCTAAAAAGACGAGAGAAGACTATCCCTGAGGGACCTAACGAGGCTGAACAGGGCCTCCCGAGTATTTAACCAAGCGATGGTCTCTTTCGACAGTGACGTGGCTGACATGAAGGAGGCAAGCAACGCGACCATCGCGTCCGAATCCACGTCATAAACCGTATGCCGCCGATTCCCTTACTTGTGTGGAATGAAGTATGTAGTTGTCACGGTCGCAGGATGTCTTGAAGGGTGGTATGAAAGTAGAAAACTCATTGACGTATCAAGTCGGTGGAAAAAAAGCCGAACCACCAAGCGAGGTCGACGGGTTCCAGCGGTTGTACAATGGCGTTGGTCCTATCGACAGGACGTGAGAGGCGCGTCGAGGACTTCAAAGTGTTTTCTCGATCGGCGGTCTATCGGATAGGGTTATAATAATCGCAGACGTACCAGTGCCGAGGAAGACGCACTGCCTGCCAGCTGTAGGTGCAGGGGCTGAGGCTGGCCCCGCTTTCCTGGGTCCGTTGGGACTCGCGTCTGAGATCTGAACGTTGAACTTTTGACCAGAACCATACGTTTCGAGCGGTCTCTTGCAGCTTGGTAATGCAGTAGGCCATGCGATCGCGCATGGGTTGAATACGAGAGGAATCCTCGGATGTCGAGAGTACTACATCATGCGTGCTCCGTCCCAACCCCGAACTTCGCTGGCTCCGGGCTCCGGATAGACCTTGGTAAACATTATTAGCCAGAACCCGAACCTGTTAGTCCAGTTCAGAGTACAAGCTTGGAAGTGCTTGGCTGCCATAAATATAGCGATAGAGACCGGCGTCATTACAAGTTTGGTTTGTGTGATCGGACTCGATGCTTGCAGGTAGTTCTCTTCTGACATCCACCACGCACACTCAAGGACAACAGCCGATGGATCCCGATTCGCCATGGGAAGACGACCCACGCACGAGTCACGTCCCAGATATTGAATGGACCAAGATCACTTCCGAGTTCACCAACGTAGGCTTCGATTATAGTACCTCAATTCGCCCAGATTCATCTCTGGACGTAGTCAGGGTACCGCGAGGGTATCATTGCAGGAAAGGAGGCATTTTTGCAAGAAGGGTTTGACGCCGGATTTGCCCGCGTCGGAGCACCTCTCGGTCGAGAGCTTGGCAACCTACGCGGGACAATTGCTGCGATTGGTGCTCTCTTGAACTCCCAGAATCCAGATTCGCTGGAGCTTGAAGAACTTTGTTCCATATCTTCCATTCTCTCAACCATAAAGTTCTCCGATATCGCACCCCGTGACCTCGAAGCTGAACAACATGCGAAGGAACACTTGGACCCAGTGACTATCACAAGCGCATGCTCGGTGGCAGATACTGCACCGCAGGAGAGGCGTACAATAGACGACATCGCCAAACTGAAACAGAGACTGGTCTTGCTCTGCAAAAAGCTCGGGCTGTCTGTCCTTGCTCAAGATATTCCGTTCTCAATTGGTATGATCGTCCCACGACTTCACAGTCTCATGCTCCTCATGAATGCCACAGCGGACAAAGTCCAGTTCGTCGGTTGACTTCCACAATGAATTGTATGGATGAAATGAAACTCTATCCATACTAACAGCTCTGCCGCATGGTCCCGCACGGGTGTGTCGGTGCTCGCACACTGCAATTCGTGGAGGTGTGATCCCGTGATCTATTTTTCCTAGGTCGGAACCTTATTAAGATGGAATGTCGCATATGGCACCTGATTGACTTACATGGATCACTGAAACCTGGAGGTGACTTCGTGATTTACAGGCAAGGATCCATATCAATTCCTCCGCGAGGTTTTGCTCACTTGCTTATCACAGTTCAGTGCACCACCCGTAACCTGCTGCTAGAATACATTTTCTGTTTCCCAACAGTGCACCCTACCCAGATTTCTCTCCATGCTTATATCAACTCTAATCCTACAGCAGTTAAACAGAAGGATGACCATTTGGGTTCGTGTGCAAGTTATATCTCCCAATGGTCCCGATGAAGGATTATCCTTCGCTCCTTCGTCACACCCCTTTATACCACATGGGGTACCAGTTTTATCCTCACGACTGCATGATTCAAGGAAAAAATTATATCGTCGATGGCTGACTACAATGTTCAGCTGCTCGATGGCCCGCTTCCGAGACCACAGTGACTATATGCACTCATCTCACGAGCATCGACTCCAGGAGATCGTGCCTAGTTCCAGAGGGATCTTGTGGGATGGCCCCATTCATCATCTTCGCATCGTTACTCTCTTCCATGAGGTGGATGCACCGACATCAACTTAGGCTGAGGTATTTAATGTCATGCAACAAGCAACTATCGACATCGCAGCAACTCCTAGCTGGCTTTTCCTTGATCTAGTCTGAGCATCATGACCTCCTTCCACCTTACCTTGACCACATCCTTGGTTCTGATATTTTCTTGCTTATTTAAATCACTGCATGCTGTCCCATTAACGGACAAGCTTCAACAACTCAGTCCTTCCGCTCGTAATTTATTGAAGAGGTCTACACCAGCTGCACCTCATTTCATAGCTTATAACGACCACTGGCTTAACCCTTTGCCGACCGCGGCAGACCTCGAGGTAAGTGTACACTTCTACGTCAAATCTTATATCGCTGACATTTAGCGAAATACAGGGATTCAACGTTTTGTAAGTGTTCATGGACAAGAGTTTTACGGTGCGATGAACAGATTTTGGATTAGTGCACTGACCTTTTTGTTGGCGTCGGGTGCCGTCGACGAGGCCCAGAATTGGGAAGAGCTGACTGCCAGCGAGCAAGCGTCGTACCTTGCAGAATACGAAGCCGCTGGAATTTCGCTGATCGTCTCTGCCTTTGGATCCACAGAGACACCAACGTCATCAGGGTACGATGCCATTACGACAGCCAACACTATGGCGGCCTGGGTGATCGAATATGGGTTACAGGGTATCGATGTCGACTATGAGGTACTATTTAAGCCATTCTTGGACAATGTGACAATGGTTTATGTGATGTCGGGGCAGGACTTTACTGCGTTTAACAGTGGAGGAGGCGATGCCGAGACCTGGCTCATTAGCTTCACTCAGCAGCTCCGCACGCAACTCCCGCAGGGAGAGTATATCCTCACTCACGCCCGTAAGTGATACCTTGTGCATCTCGTTCGGTAAGGTCTGACACATGTATCATAGCGGTCGCACCCTGGTGAGTGTAATCCAAGTTGACTCAACAAGAATAACTTGCTGAATCGAAATAAGGTTCTCTCCCAACATGTGGACCGGAGGAGGATACCTTGCAGTCGACCAGAGCGTCGGATCCTTGATCGACTGGGTAAGTAGTCATAATCCATATTCTGTACGTTTATCTGATGTCCTGCTCAGTACAACGTCCAAGTACGCTCTGCGGTTTACATCGTCAACGATTACTAACTTGTCCGAATTGATATCTCAGTTCTATAACCGTACGTCGTCGACTCAGATGATCCTTACATGGCATTCTAAAAAATACTGTGCTCGAATACAGAGGGAGCCACTGAATATACCACATGTTCTGGCCTGCTGACAGAATCTTCGACGACTTGGCCCGAGTCCGCCCTCTTCCAGATCGCCGCCAACGGTGTCGACCTCGACAAACTCGTCATCGGAAAACCAGGCACCACGGCAGATGCCAGTAACGGCTACATAGCCCCCTCTACGCTCGCGACGTGCGTCGCCGAGGCTGCTGCAGATGGATGGGGTAAGTTACCCTTTAAGTCCATCGTCCATTGGCAGCCTAAACTCATCCGCATATTTAGATGCCGGCGTGATGGTGTGGCAGGTACGTCTCGCGTTTTATATTGTTTCTCGAAGCGAACTCGGATGGCGTCATAGTACCCCGACGCGACCTCAGCCTGGATCACCACCGTCCGAGGGAGCACATGGCCCGTCTCTGGTTCCCCGGCGCCCACTACTACAGCGACCCCTTCGCCCACCACGACGACCAGCGCAGCATCGCCCACGAGTACATCGTCCGGCAGCTGTTCAGGTATCTCTGCGTGGGTAGACAATGTCGCCGTAAGTCGTCACTCCCTGCTCACTGAGAAGTTGGCGATACTCAATACTTGTCTTTGCTATATAGTATGTCAACGGGAACCAGGTTACCTATGGGTGAGCACCCGTTTATATCCTGTGTCTTTGGGCGCCCACGCTGATGGATTCATAGGGGCGATCTCTGGACTGCGAACCAATGGAACGAGGATGAGACTCCGGGAAGTGAGTACTTTGGATGAGCTCGTTGAACCAGGACACTGATGCCGTGGATGTGTTCAAAGGTTCCTCGGGTGCTTGGAACAATGACGGTGCATGCGCGTAAATCAGGCTTAATGACGCAGCATGCCATCGACCCAAGTCGGGTAGAATGTTTGAACGACGTCTTGGATGGTATAACATTATGATTAAATATGAAAGGTTCCTTCAATATGTATTACGCTTATATATCTTGTATTTATGATGTGTGGCTTTTATTTGGATGATATGGTTTCAATGATGGCATTCATGGGAGTTTGGTCCTGGACGAAACGTCCGATTGATCGGATAAATTTCAATTAAAGCGACAAAACATGCATGAACCGGGTCGTCGGGAACTGCCCCAAGGTACAATACTACGGCAGCAGAGGTTATCATGGAAGCATTCCGACGGGCCAACGGTCAGAATCGTATGGCCCTGGTAGGTCTGCGCGGGCTCTGGCTGTTGGGTCGTAGCCGAGTCGACGTCAGATATCAGGGACCCCAAGTAGTATAAGAGTCGTTTCGGTCGACGAAAACTTCTTGGGACTCCGAGTCGGATGTGTGTAGTTTTTGGCTCCCAATTCTCCAATCCGAGGAGACCACAGATAACTCATGAAAGAGACGTTACGCAGTAACGCTGTAAGATTGGCAACTTCAAGGTGCCAGGGCAGCAGGCTGTCGAACAACTTGAAGTAAGTTGGCATCCGAGCCGTGGCACTATATCCTTTTTCGTCCAGGACTGGGCTGACTCATCAATGCAGCTGCACATACTTGGTTACGCCGCGCCCCCGGGCCCCGGGTTGTGATTTACTACGACTCCGATACTCCTAATCATCCAATCCACTGAGACCGTTACTGCAATTGTCCCGATGGGATCTAAACGTTGCAGCCTGAGTTATTATCATAAACTTCAACGTTATGACTATAGACACAGACACATTTGTGCGTTCAAAAAATGTGTCTCGGCTATGGGCCGCCAAAACCAAGTTGACGCGTTCTTGACAGCAACCAGGTCACGACATGACCACACAACCAATCATGTTACAACATGCCTCAAGGCGATACTGAGGCTCTCCGGCAGGTGCTGTCAACATTTACTAATTCTGGTGACCTATTCGGAGCTGAATACCCCGACGGCCCATCATCAGCCATGCGTTTCATACTATTTAACTGTATCATGATCAAGGGGTCTACTGTTACACTCGTCGTCGATGGCACAAGACGAGTCCGAGACTGGCTCCGCACTT
Source organism: Leccinellum albellum (assembly GCA_038090015.1). Lineage (NCBI taxonomy): Eukaryota > Fungi > Basidiomycota > Agaricomycetes > Boletales > Boletaceae > Leccinellum > Leccinellum albellum. Next base: position 54,450 of record JBBPLX010000017.1, read on the forward strand.
CCTTCCTCCGACGCTCCTTCCGTATCCTTTACCCAACTCTTCCGGTGAGGTTTGATATCTCCCCTTCTCTCCCGTCTTGCTTATCCTTCCAGTTATTCCACTCCTTTCGAGCTTTTCATCGATGTCATCGGTCTTTTTGCTGCGGTTGCCGCAGGGTCTGCTATGGTGCACCCTTTCTCGCATCCATTCTTCCGCCCGCTAATCCCTCTCGTCGGACTGCAGCCTCTCATGACCCTTCTGTTTGGAAAGCTCATACAGGCCTTCGTCTCCTTCAGCGAAGTAGAACGCGTATATTTCGAGAACACCGACAATACTGCTGCCCTCCAGGAATTAAACTTGGCTGGGGCACAGTTGCGTAAAGTTGCTGCTTCGAATGCTTTAGATCTCGTTTACATTGGTATTCCCTCGCTATCTCTCCCCGTCTGTTTGTTCATGCTCTTCTAGGCATCGGGATGCTTGTCTGCACGTACGTTTACATGACCATTTGGGTTCACACCGGCGAAGTAAACGCGAAGCGCATTCGTGAGAAATACCTTCAGTCTGTGCTACGTCAAGACATTGCATACATTGAGACTGTCGGCGCAGGCGAAGTCGCGACTCGCATCCAGACAGACACCCGTAGGTCCCCGACACACAGAGATTCACGCAGACTCACGCTATCGTTGATCAGATCTTGTGCAGCGAGGAATATCCGAGAAGGTTCCCCTCGTTGTAAATTCCATTTCATCTTTTATTTCTGGTTTTGTCCTTGCCTATGCTCGCAACTGGAGACTCGCACTTGCAATGTCTGCCATCCTCCCTTGTATTGGGCTCACTGGCATTGCTATGGGCTTATTCGTCTCAAAGTACACGCAGTTCGTATCGTCTCAATATCCTTGCCTACCATCTTCCTCATCAACCCTATAGACTGTCTCTTAAACACATCGGCGAGGGTGGTACACTCACGGAAGAAGTCATCTCCACAATACGCACCGCCCACGCGTTCGGCACTCAAAAGACCTTCAGTAATCTTTATGATGTACACATCCAAGCTGCCAGTATCGCTGGGGCCAAAGTAGCCCTATTTCACGGAGTTGGTGCTGGCACATTCGCGTTTTTCGTATTCTCTTCCTATGCTCTCGGTACGCACATTTGTCTATCTTATATCATCGCTGATCCTTTCCTCTAGCCTTTCAGTTTGGCACGACGTTGATCAATGAAGGATACGGTAAGCCAGATGACACACGATCGCCAACTCGTTCGACTCATATCTGTCTCAACAGCGAACGCTGGTCAGGTCGTAAATGTGATCCTGGCCATCTTGATTGGTTCTTTCCTTATCGTCGTGATAGCACCAGAGTTACAGGGTCAGTTTGCCACTCCTCGTTGCATGTCCTAACTCACTTTGCCACATAGCCCTCATGCTCGGTCGAGCTGCAGCCGCCAAACTGTTTGCCACTATCGAGCGCATTCCCGATATCGATTCCTCCGACCCTGGTGGACTCAAGCCAGACAAGGTTGTGGGCAAGATCGCCCTGGAAGATGTCAGGTTTACCTATCCTTCCCGTCCCGACGTTCCCATCCTCAAAGGTATCGATATCACCTTTAATGCGGGCCAAAGCGCAGCTTTGGTTGGCGCCTCGGGTTCTGGAAAATCCACTATAATCGCTCTCATTGAACGTTTCTATGATCTTTCAAGTGGCTCTGTCAAACTTGACGGTGTGGATATCAGAGACTTGAACATCAAATGGTTGCGCTCCCAGATTGGCCTCGTCTCCCAGGAACCTGCGCTTTTTGCTACTACCATCAGAAATAACGTTGCACATGGTTTGATCAATTCTCCGTATGAATATCTCTCCGAGGAAGAGAAATTCAACCTCGTCAAGAAGGCGTGTGTCAAAGCCAATGCAGATAACTTTATCAGCGAGCTACCTGATGGATACGATACCATGGTTGGCGAGCGTGGTTTCCTATTGTCTGGTGGTCAGAAACAGCGCGTAGCGATCGCTCGTGCCATCGTTTCTGATCCTCGGATTTTGCTTCTTGACGAGGCAACGTCCGCTCTCGACACCCAATCCGAGGGAATTGTGCAGGATGCATTAGATAGAGCAGCCGCAGGTCGCACGACTATCACGATTGCCCACCGGCTGTCGACGATCAAGGATGCTGATTGCATTTATGTCATGGGAGACGGTCAGGTCTTGGAGAAGGGTACGCACACGGAGCTCCTGGCCGACGAAAACAGCGCTTATTCGCGCCTTGTACACGCCCAGCAACTCCGAGAGGCTACGGAGACGGCAGTTGATATTAGCACCTCCGTTGCCAGTGATGAAGAAGTCACCAAGGAGAATACGGAAGCAGTAGTTCCACTCGACCGCAAAGAGACTATTCAGTCCCTGGCATCTGATCCTGCTCGGAAGAGGAACGACGAAAGAGATCAAAATGGGGACAAGAGCAAGAGCAAGACATCTTACCTCCTCATGCGGATTGCACTGCTCAACCGAGAGGGATTATGGATGTATGCGGTTGGCTGTATCTTCGCTATCAGTGAGCTTGGTTCCTCTAAAAATTGTTCTCGTTGACATTCAACCTCTCTGTACAGTGTCGGGGGTAACCTTTCCCGTCATGGGTATCATTTATGGCGAGTCTTCTTACTTTGACAACTCTCATGACTGCAGACTCATATCACTCTAGGTCTTTCACTTTCTGGCTTCTCTGAGCCTGATCCTGCTGTTCGGCAACACGATGGGAACAGAAACGCTCTATGGTGAGAGAGATTAGCCTGTTGGATTGACAGATGCTTAGTCAGATCGAGGTTCTTCATCCTCGCCATACTTGCAGCGCTGAGCAATTGTTTCCAAGGCTATTTCTTCGCATCTTCTGCTGCTATTCTCACTTCCAGATTACGCTCGCTCATCTTCGGAACCATCCTCCGGCAGGACAGTAAGTCTCCTCATCCACCATGCTAGTTGTTACCCACCCCTTCCTGCAGTTGAATTTTTTGACAAGGATGAAAACAGCGTGAGTCGAGAACTGATTGATGAGTTCTGTCAATTTTGACTTGCTCCCCCCAGACTGGTTCTCTTACCGCCAATCTTAGTGACAACCCGCAAAAGATCAATGGCTTGGCGGGGATCACCTTTGGAACGTGAGTACTTTTTTTGTGTGTCGACTATCTCTGATGGGCTTCCAGCATCATTCAGGCGCTGGCCACCCTTATTGGTGGATCCATAATTGGTTTGATCTACGCGTACAAACTCGCTTTGGTCGCCATTGGTCAGTAGCCTTGTTCAGCTCTGGTTCTGCAGCTGTCCTGCTGACGAGCAATATAGCTACCATTCCTATCCTCTTGTCGGCAGGTTTTGTACGCTTGGTGAGTTTTTTTCTTCTTGGTTGTGTATATGTGTGCTGAGTAGCTACAGAGGGTTGTTATCTTGAAGGACCAACAAAACAAGATTGCCCACGGGAGCTCGGCTCAGCTAGCCTGTGAAGCTGTTGCTTCCATCCGCACGGTTGCCTCCCTCACTCGAGAGGAAGACTGTCTGAGATTATATAGCGAAAGCCTAGAAGAACCTCTCAAAAAATCAGATAGGACGACGGCGTGGACTGGTCTGTTATTTGCGTTCTCGCAATCGATGTCCTTCTACGTCATCGCCCTTGTGTTTTGGTATGGCTCGCGTCTCATTGCTAGCTTGGAGTACAGTACGCTGTCATTCTTTATATGCTTTATGGTGCGTTGCCTGAATTATGGCTGGCTCCGCCACTAACCATTCTTCCGTAGAGCGTAACGTTTGGAGCGATGCAATCAGGCAACTTGTTCACCTCTGCACCTGACATATCTTCCGCTCGCAGTGCCGCAGCCGAGATTGTCAAGCTAATTGATGCCACTCCTCTGATCGACGCTGAGTGCACTTCTGGCAGAATGATCCAGAGAGACAAGGTTCAGGGTCAGATACAGTTTGAGAACGTGCATTTTCGATACCCGACACGGCATGATGTTCGTGTACTGCGAGGTCTCTCGTTCAGAGTTGAACCTGGTACATACATCGCCCTCGTGGGTGCGAGTGGGTCTGGTAAAAGCACAGTGTATGCCTTATCCATATCACCGTCGGGAGGGTTTTCTCTGATGATTTGGTTTTAGGATCCAACTGATGGAACGTTTCTACGACCCTCTGGCTGGTCGTGTGTTACTCGATGACAATCCAATTAATGAGTACAATATTCAGGAGTACCGAAAACAAATCGCACTGGTTTCACAGGAACCGGTCAGTGCCGTATATTGTTGTTTTCTACGCCGATATCTGATGCATTTTCTTCGTAGACTTTGTATTCTGGAACGATCCGTTTCAATATCTTGCTCGGTGCAACCAAACCTCAAAATGAGGTCACACAGGAAGAAATTGAAGCGGCCTGCCGTGATGCAAATATCTTGAACTTTATCCAGTCTTTGCCTGAGTAAGATCATGTTCATCAACTGAACGCCTTTGTTGATCTCATTTCCAGCGGCTTTGATACTCAAGTCGGTGGCAAGGGTTCACAGCTTTCAGGTGGTCAGAAACGTGAGAGGTCTTAATAACCGTGCAGTTTATTATTACTGACAATCGCCAGAACGAATCGCCATTGCCCGTGCACTTCTGCGTGATCCGAGAGTCCTGTTGTTGGACGAAGCTACATCTGCATTGGATTCGAACTCCGAGAAGGTCGTTCAAGATGCCCTTGATAAAGCAGCCAAAGGTCGCACGACAATTGCAATTGCTCACCGTTTGTCCACTATCCAGAATGCAGACTGCATGTATGCCATGTCATTTTTCTCTCACTTACCATCATTTGACAACATTCTTCCAGTTACTTTATCAAGGAAGGTCGTGTAAGCGAAGCAGGTACTCACGATGAGCTCCTGTCTCTGCGCAGAGATTATTATGAATACGTTCAACTACAAGCGCTGAGAAAGAAGTAAGCTTCCATGGCTGTCCACATTTTCAACTCCAGTGGGATTGGTTTACACATGCCAACGTGGGCCCGATACCGTGTCTACTGTCGACGCATAACCCCTTAGTTATCTGTAGGACGATCTTGGCGTAATGTCATTTCATTTCGTAGATACCCGTATGTATCTACTTAGTCCCATCATACCTCTTAGACAACCGCATATTAGCATATCCTGCAATTTTTTGACCTATTGTACGAGGACGATGATGCGCACGTGCGTACAGAACGCTTATCCCGGTGTGAACTTGACAATCAAACGAAGTAGCAATGTGAACCACTAGGAACGGTATTTAAACGCATAGGCAGCACATGCCAGTGGGTGAAGTGCGGTCCGGGTCAGTGCGTCACGATTTCGTGTCTTTCCATCTGTTTAAACACTGATAACGCACGTTGATTAGACCCCACTGCGCGACCAGTTTGAGGTGTTGTCCCAGCAATCAATATTGCAAACAATATCACCAATGCCTAGACATGAACCAATTGACTATGGGTATTTACCTCTGTTTTTGATCTGCCCATAAAAAACGAGGGCGATAATATTTATTTATGTAAATAATTCGTACCAAATGACCTCACCCGGCACTAGTACTACTATCCTTACCCGCACCCGGACATTCTTTGCTGCACTGGGTGGCATCTATGTCATCTCCGTACTCCTCCTGACAGTCCCATTCATTCAGAAACAGTAAGCAGTATCAATTTTAACCAGATTGGCTAGGTAACTTACCCCACAAAGTGTGATTTACATGAACGCCTTGAGATTGCCATTGAGTGCGCGTTTCGATACGCCAGAGCTCTACGGTTTGGCGCGTATGTCGCGTATCCAATTCACACCCCTTTCGCGGGCTTACTCGACTGAACACACTCGTAGCGGGAAAGACTTTCAACTTCAAGATCACCACGCCTGATAACCACACCATTGGGGCTTGGTTCATGCTTTCCGACACACTCTACCACTCCTTACCGTTCCCTCCCTCTTCCTCTACTGCAGCATTACATTTGTCGGAAGCACTTCGCTCAAGCCCCACAGTGTTGTTCTTACATGGAAACGCCGCTACCCGCGCACTCCCGGTTCGCGTCAGACAATACAGCGCCTTCACCTCAAGGCTCCAGAGTAACGTATTAGCCATCGACTACCGCGGGTTTGGCGACAGTCAAGGATCTCCGAGCGAGCATGGCCTTGCCACAGACGCACGGGCGGCCTTTGACTGGTTGATTTCCTCTGGCGCAGCATCAGAAGACATCCTCATCATTGGTCACAGCCTCGGGACTGCCGTCGCATCTTCCCTCGCTGTCTCCCTCTCCGAAGAAGCTATCCGGTTCAGGGGAGTCGTGCTGATGTCCCCGTTCACCTCCATGTATACCCTTGTGGATACGTACAACGTATTTGGTCTATTCCCCGTCATGCTTCCGTTGACTATGGTACCTCGCGCTGCCGGTGAGTTTCCGTGTCGGAAACCGGCACCAAAGTTGACCGTTTGCAGAACTCTACAAGACATTTCTTTTGCACAAATTTGATACATTGGCCATCATATCGGTGAGGCTCTCGCGTTATTTTGTGGAGTCTAGGCCATTGAACCTCGGCCCAGAAAGTGAATGAACCCGTGCTGATAGTACACGCGGAAAACGATTTCGATATCTCACACACGCATTCAGACGCTCTCTTCGATGCCCTCATAGATCCTTTTCTGCCCCAGGTAGACCCGCTTCCAAGCAACCCAGCATCCTGGACGGAAGAGCAGTGGCACACGTATCAGTCCCAAATGGCAACCAAGCGAGAAGCGCGCCAGGCGTTGTTGGTCCGTACACATATGCCTTATTTTGGTGTCATGGACACATTTTCGTCATCTGGCGAGACAATTGTACTTTTAAAGACCCAGAAAGGGTCCCATAACCACGTCGGGACTTTAGAGGGGACTCAAGAAACCATACGAACGCTCTTTTCGTTGACATGACCTCCCCATGGTGATGTCGAACACTAGCACGGAGGCTCTAGGAGTCCCACACCCTGGGGTGAGTCTGTTGGGAAGCTACCTCATACGTATCCCTTGACGCAATAAACTACTACCACGATATTATATTGCCTCGGGAATCGAGCTTAGCCACGGTTTCTGACTCTAAATATGCATTTGTCAGCACGATCGTTCTGGGTTTATACTAGGAAAGGCGTCCAACCATCTGCTATACCCAACGGAACTGAGACCGGGTCCTTTAGACCATTTACAACACGTGGAATCTGAACATTGAACACGAGTACATACATGTTCACATACCGCTCAACTGAAAGCCAAGCCATTCAACGAGACAGGCAACACATGATGCGAGAGAAGCCTCGCGTCGAAGCGGACAACAATGCATGTCGAACCAATGACTGCACGAAGACAAGCACCACGGCGGTCGCGGGAAATGATCTAGGAATATGCAGTACTTAACATGCAGGTCGACTGCGAAAAGGCAAGGATGCCTCAAACCGATCAAATTGAAGGGCAGGACGCCAGAGCGTGAATGCGATCGATATCATCGAAAACCAAGGATGACGCAGACGATTTGAAGGCACCTCATAGAACCGCTTAGAAACACAAACGAACACAGGCAGCGGCCGAATTGTTGGCAACCGACGAGTTCTTGTGAAGGAGGGAACCCCGAAGCGCTACAAGGATGCTGTAGCTGAAGGCCACAAGACTACCCGGGACTCGCCGACTCCGAGGCTAAACGCTAGTACATCAAGACTGCATTCTACAGGAATATATCCAACCTGGACATCTGAACCGAGACTGAGAGACTGAGCGATCATATCAGGTTTTCTGTTCCAGAACGAATGCTGAAACGTACTTCATCAAGGTGGAAAATTATCCAACCAAAAGATCAGATACTCGTTTCAGCTCATTCCATATCTAGGGAGGACGAAAACAACATCTCATTGCGGCAAGGTTCCGAAAAAAAGGCGGGTGGATAGTACATAGGTAACAAGCGTGACATTAAGAAATATAATCACTGACTAGACACACCTGCCAACTTGAAACAGTGTGCCCTCCCCTGTAACTACTATTGGCAGGGGATGGTGGCCGGGTCAGCTCGGAGTGGTTTGTCAGTGAAATTTGACATAGGTACAGCGGAACTTGCGGGAGACGGACTTGGCTGTGGATGAAACAGAAATGAGACGAGGAAGTTGGCGACAATATGAAAGGGTAGACGGGTGGAGTGGTGTTACCTTCTGGCGAACTGATCGCCACAGAATTAGCATCTATACGGACGATCACCCGTGTCTGTTTTATGCTAGCGTGCCATGAGCAGGGACAACTTGAAGGTGGAGCGAGGGAGTAGTAGGGAATGTACGTGATCGGCGATCGCATATGGCGCGCTGACGACGAGTGGAGGTGGCTTGGCACATTGGGCATTTATAGTCGCAGTCCATCGTGTATAACAGTCATCGGGGATTGATTCTATGTCGCTGTCGCCATGCTTGAAAGCTTGATTTGACTCGGAGGAGGCGTAGCTTACATAAACCCCTCTCCCAACAAGTGCAAAGTCGAATCTGCTTTGAGATAATGACTAGTATCACCACGTCCGATTCCATAGCTCAAGTGTCAATAGTCTGAGAGAAGGGAAGATCGACCGTGCAGAATCTCATCCGGTTAACTATTCGGCAGTTCTTCAGCTGAGCAACCTCACGGCGTGATTGTCCTCCTACTCTCTGATGACTCTGACTCGGCGATGAGATCTCCTTGCCGCGATTTGTTACCCAGTGCCTAGTGCCGGACAGGATAAAAAAGAGCAGGAACGGCTGTCTTCCTACTTGTGGGTCTGCCTACGGGGGACTGAGGATAAAATGCCTTACGGTGAGTTGAAAACCTTTGGAAGCCATCTAGTTCAACTTTGTCAAAGGACCGCTCAACCGTCGAACTACTCGCCGTCCTTTCGATAAATTCAAATGTGATATCCGTGGTATGGTTCTTGCGGAGTGCGTTAAACAAAATCAAAATCTCGATTAGCTCTGATGGTAAGGAGAGCATCATCAAGGGTCGGAGTGCGTAAGCTACTATCCCGTTCTTGCGGCTACAGATGCGACACGTTCAGCATAGCTCGAGTGAGCTCCTTGGACCTCTCCATCTCCATCTACTAGTATCCAACAGCCAATTCAGGAATACGCTCCCTCGGCAATTCCAGGGACCTCTGCCACCCCAATAAGACCCCGGCGCGCGGCGCTGCCGACGGCAAAAGAATCATCCACGCGCACCGAGATCAGCTCTGTCGGGCCATCGATGTCGCCAATCAGCTTCGCATGATCGCATGCATTAAATCAACAGATAGTATGTGCGATCAACTCCGTGTCCCTGCAATGATGATGGCAAAGACGATGCCAACCAGCGTCCCGAGGACGAAAGCTATCGCCATAATGGAGTTCCTTGCCACAGGAAAATATCCGCGGACGAGCGCGGACTGCGTTGAAAAATACCGAAAGAAGCCTGCAGAAAAGGGGAAGGGGGGACGATAGCTCGATGAGACGTGTCGATTACATGCAAAGTTTGACGGATATAGTAGTACGCACCGACAGCGAGAATGATGAGCGCGAAAATAATGATCGTCGCACCGAGGGGTTTTGCAAACTTGGACAAATTGACGCTTTGCTGAGATACAACGCTCCCCGACACTGTCAGGGTAAATAGCTGGACCAGCGCTGCATCACCGTCAAGGGTAAGCGAACGGCGACAACGTGTGCGGCTGAACGCGCACCGACACCTGCACTGGCACATGCGAGACTAGTACGCACGTAGGCAAGATAGGTTCGCTCTGAAGCCAGATGATCGCGGGCGACATTGCCCTTGTTTTCAAGTACTAGACTGAGCTTCATTGGTTCCGGCAGGTTTTGCATCAGCTGGCATATGTTACGCTTGGGTTTGCGATCTGATGGGGACGTGGAGGTCGATCGGAGTGGTGTTCCCGGGAAAGGTGGGGGCGGGGACGAGGGGATCATTGATGATGGATCATGTACCGAGTTATTTTCACTACTCGGTGAGTCACTGGCCCTGCCAAGAGGTTCTAGATGAGGTATCTGCTCAGAGCTAACGGAGGATTCAATAGTGGGCATGTCGAGTGCTCCGGTTTGAGCAGGGGGAGATACAGGTGAACTGGAACAAACGGACATCGTGAACGAGAAACGATGGTATGTATTCACGAACCTGGCAGTTCACAGCAATTACTTATATCCAACTCCAATTAAATGACGCCGAAAGGGCCATAGATTATGTAATCGACGAAACGTTTTCCGCAGTAGGTGACAATCCCGCCTGTCGACACCGGCCGATGATCGCCCTGTGAAACGTGTTGTTTTTCCAGCGCTTCAAGGCATGTGAACGAGGCCAAAGAACCGCACTATGTCCATTGTCCATATGTTCTCGGGT
>JBBPLX010000017.1:64919-98289 GCA_038090015.1 Leccinellum albellum
GTGACAATCCCGCCTGTCGACACCGGCCGATGATCGCCCTGTGAAACGTGTTGTTTTTCCAGCGCTTCAAGGCATGTGAACGAGGCCAAAGAACCGCACTATGTCCATTGTCCATATGTTCTCGGGTGTGCGCCTTATCGTTTTCCGAGAAACTTCCTTGTGGTTGTGCAACTTTAAACCAGTAAATAACCCTTGTCTTGGGGCTCTGTAGATCTGCAGTTTTGGTGACCTTCTCTGGTTTGCTGAATAGTTTCACGGTAACGCAACTACAAGTTTGCAGTAACGTAAGCCCATCAGGGAAGAACCTCGAATCTGCCAGTGGTCGTTTCGAGAATTTTATCTGGCTGAAACGAGCCTTGAAGCTACTATTCTACCACTCTTAGTTCATGCATCGGATCGGCAGAAATTGTATACATGAGTGACTGCAAGTTATTGCGACAATCACTGGCCCATCATCGTAGCATGCAGATCGTCCATCCATTGATTATTGGTAAGTCTCTGAGAAAGGCAGTGCAAGGGGTGAAGCTCTGAAGAAGGGGATGCAGGAAGCAAGTTACATGAGCGATCTGGTTGGGGATTTTCTCACGACGCGGCAGCCCAGATCACTGATCATATTCTGTTTAGTCGTGGTGTATAAACTTATACATAACTTGCGTGAGCCCATCATTGTGCTGAACTGGCTATACCAATACCCGCTGCACGATTGCATAGCGCGAAGCAAAACGAGGACACCAATTCGAGTCACTGGCAATAAGTCAGATTTCCTGAGTCCTCAAAAGTCAAAACCGAGGTTCACAATATAGAATTCATACTAGGTCGAACGAAGAATGGATGTCATGCATGGCCGAAAGTAAAATACGCTCCAAAAGACCTCTCTAACCTCTACCTAGGCAACAGGGACACGTCTATTATTGCGCTTTCCAGAATTGTATTTTCTGTCGTTGGCGTCGTATATCGAGGAAGGGTGGTATTGGTCGTCATCCGAGAGCTCCTGATTGCCATGATGTTCCCCGTTGTTGCCGTTCGGGTGGTACTGGCTGTCCTCGAACTTGGGATCAGAGAGGTACTGACCATCGTCGAAACGTTTCTCGTGATTCTTCCCGGTGCGATACTTGTTGTCGAACCTGAGATCGGTGTGATACTGACTATCGTCGATGCGCTTTTGACGGCTCCTCCCAATGTGGTACATCGGATCGTCATCTTGTGGGCGCTTGAAGCCCCCAACGATACTGGCTGCCGCTGGTGCAGTTCCTGGGGTCGTCGATGTAGCCGTCGCGACTGTTGTGCCCCCGGATGTTGTGCTTGTAGTGCTTGTCTGGATCACTAAACGAACGATCGAGGTGCCAGCAGGGGTGCCCGTAGGTATGAGTGGTCCCAAAATCCCTGCTGCGGAGCCCACTGCACCAGACAAGGTGGTAGTGGAAGCAGTAGTGGCGGCGGCGGCGGGTGCGAATAACTTCTGGATCCTTGTCGGAGCAGCTTCTGCGCTAGTTGTTGTCGTCGTAGGAGCAGGAATTTCCGGCTTAGTAGAAGTTGAGGTCGTAGTGGGGGAAGAGGTAGCCGATAGGGTAGACAAGGTTGGCAGTTCTGCGATCGCAACCACTAAGGTCTTGACAACGACAGGAGAGTTGGACGACGGCGACGCCTGGTCAGCAGTCTGAGGAGGGTACTTCTCGTTATTGTACGTTGTGGGCCCCTCGTGAACTTGCACATCGTCGTATGTAGCGTTCAGGTAACCAGGATGGTATCGACCATCAGCTACGTAGATAGTACTAGCACTGCCCTGTGTCGCACTGGGACTCTGGGATGGGGCAGCATATTGCTCGTTTGTATGCGGCGGAGTAGGATATATTAGATCGAAGTGCCCCTCATCATACGTCGCAGTTGGGTACCCTGGATGTTGTTTCCCGTCATCGTAACGCGGCTTGTTGATCCTAGCACGATGAAAGCGGCGGGTGTGTTTGGAAGATGCCTCGTGCTACAGACTGTGTGAACAAGGAGATGACAAGATAACAAGTGAACCAACCTCCGCCACTATTCCACTGGTGGCAGGACGTGCTGCGACCGCAAGGCAAAGAGCGAGAAGAAGAGTGAACCGAGAACCGAGTTGGACCATGCTGATAGTAATGTTGGAAATGAATGTGAAGGCGTCGAAAATAGTGATGGTGGAAGTAAGGAGAGGTGAAGAGGAACGCAGTCGCCTGGAGGGTGGTTGGATTATATACCTGTGAGGGGAGAGCGGGGGACCAATAAGAACGAAGATAAACATGACATCATAGGGATGCTAAAGGAATACGTCCAGCGTGGTCCAGTCAGCACCGCTTGTCAATCTTTGGAATGGAATTGAGCATATGGAATTCGGAGTGAACCAAACTTACTTCGCAGCGACGGGATTATCCACTGATCATTTAGCTTGATTGATACATGCTCAAAATTCTCCCATTAGTGTGAAAGAACAGTATGTTTTTGTTGTACCATATTGGCCGGTCTAACGAACCACCCTCGACACCAAAACTAAAACTGGATAGACGACCTATTATTTCGTTGAAGAAGAACGGTCTAGGACTAGTGCGATAGGATCGCATGGTCTGATCACACACCATTCGTATAAGTCGCCTGGGGTACGGCGGACAGAGTGACCTGGATTTTTCTCTGTCAAACTTGAACTTCAGTGGACCAGTATTATTTCACCGGGGTCAGAGAGGGTTCCCGCTTCTGAAGCCTCGGGGTTCATTCGGAAAGACGTAACGTCATCTTTGAGCTGTCTTCCACGAGCGACGAGTGCATGTGGGTGGACCAATGGACCTACTCTTCTGGTTTTGTGAGCTGGATGAGTCGCAAGAAGAATACAAGTGGTTCCGTCGATCACCAGCTCTCTAAGTCAAAAGTAGCCTAGGCACGAGACAGCGTCGTGATTCAGTGCACACATGTGACTTTGCTTCGCGGCTCGGGTGTCACACGTTACGTGATCTATCCCAATGGCCAGGCCTCAATATTCAATATTCAATGTTCACCTGCTGTTGATCTCGATGCTTGGTGTGGATTGATCTAGTGGACGAAATAGGTTGTCGGTTATGAGAGAGTCGACTGTAGCAAGTGTCTAGTATACACCACAAGTAGATCGTCGCATCTAGTCTATCTACATATGTTCCTTGTCATAGTCATTTGTATAACGTGACATCATGATCCAGATTTTCGTTGCTCTGTGATGATACAGCTCTCGCGCCACCCCTTACCTTTATAAAGCACAAGTAATATCATCAACTCCGCCAGTAACATCAAGCCGGCCCACAAGGTATATAACCCTCCGTCGCCGATAGCGTCCTGTTTAATAACTGAGTGAAAACGATGTGATATTATATCCAAGGGGCGCACCTGTAGTGGAATTGCAATTTCGGCAGCGATGAATGCAGATAAACCGCGGAAAGAGCTGTTAGTGGCCACTGCGCTGGACGACCGACCAACATTGGCATCGACAATGTATGCCAAAGTACTAGCATATATCCATCTAAATATCCATAAGAGTGTCACACACGCACACACACACAAGAAAAAGTGAGCGCGACGTACATGGAAAAGAACCCGCACAAGAATAGCATCACGCAGATCGCTGAAACGTGCACGTGCTGTTGGCATACCCAGGCATACCCAATTACAGCAGGAGGGAACCACCACATAGCGAGCTTGGTGCTTTCTAGTCTCATCTATGATATAACTTTTGGTATGATCGCCCAATCGCTGAAGAATGACCTCGCTCACCTCAGGGTAGCTGATTCCCTCATTTGCAGCTTTCAGCCGAGAAAATGTCCTGTCAGACCACCGCCCGCCTAGGATACTGCCTAGGATACTACCTAAGGGTAAAGCAAATATAAGTTTGACTCCGAAATCACCTGTCAGAAGATTTATTGTACCGACCGATTCCGTAGGCAAGTAGCACTAATCCAGTGGTCATAGCGTCATAATCATAATGGAGTGATAGCGTCCTTGCGCAGGTGTATGTGATGCTGAAACTAAATGCAAACAGAAGTCCTGAAAGAGCAACAAGTCAAAAACTATCAGGCCTAATGTCATTGTAGTACACGCACCAGAGGGTATCAAAATAGCAATATTATTCCCGCGACTCAGGATCCGTAGGTAGGGAGGAAATGGATTGACGTCTGCAAGTGACAACTTGACTTCTGTGATAGCAAGTGCTGGAATGACTACAGATTGTGCTTCCACATCGCTTTCGGGTGTTTGCACACCAGATGCTCCCTCTTCCGAGGGTTTCTTCTCACTCGCAGATCGTTCCCCTCGGGTGGCATTCTTCTCTTGCACGAATTTGTGATCATGTACATGTCTCTGCACGACGCTCTGGTATGTCAAGCTCCGTTCCTTTCTAAAGGTATCCTTGAACAGGAAGAGAAACGCCGAAAATATCACACCTCCCCAGATCGTCAAAAACCAGAAGACGGCACGCCAACCTAAGGCCTGCGTCAATCCACCGCCAAGGATAGGCCCGATCGAAGGACCCAAGAGAGGTGCGGAGTAATAAATGCCCATCATCGTCCCTCGTTCATGAGGATCATAAATATCTGCGAGTGTTGCAGCACCAATGGCAATAACAGCGCTCGAGCTAAGTGGATATATTATAAGATATAAAGAATAACCAAAATGAATGCGCATACCCAGCCGCCTGAACCACTCGCATGCCAATGACAAGTTCTATGGTCTTCGAAATTGCCACGATGATCGAGCCCACAGTAAACAGTGTAATGGAAAGCAAATAGACAAGCTGACAGAAACGGATAAGTGTTACGCACTTAACACTACAAGATTACGCACTTTCCTCCCCTTGATCTCGCTGACTGCACTCCATATAACGGGGAAATTTCCCTGCACAAGGATAAACAGAGATAGGCTCAAGCTAATTTGTGAAGCAGTTGCGTGCAGTTCCTGTTCGATCTGGGAATTTGCAGCTGGAATTTAGATTGTCAAGTTCAGATGTTCTTAACTGGAGCCTGAGAGGGAACCACCCACGATTCTGGATATTCGCACATAAGCCTGCAATCATGGAGGCCCCCGATATGATGAACAAAGTCATGTTCTTCGGTTGATCAGTGATGACTGTCAATGGCGTTCAACCGTATGTCCTGAACAAGAGACTGACCTTTCTGGCAAACGACCAACTCCGCGGATCATCCTCTACGAGTGCATGTTCAATGTCTAGCTTGATCACTCCTTCGGGAGCTGTTGAAGGAGTGGACGTCGCGGCAGAATTCACATCATTGCCCGTGAGGCCAACGTCGGCCAAGGTCAATGCTGTGCTCTGGCTGTCTGGAACCTGGGTCATGATGATTCATGGACGTCTCAAAAGCAAGCGAAATATTTTGGGGAACCGAGGATCCAGCTTTAAGTGTCACGTATCTCAGGCCTAAACCGGCGTTTACATGTCCCGAGCAGAACCAACTAAGTATATAGTTGGTTCGGCCGAGGGGTTCTGATTCAACATGGGAAATGCAGGCCTAGGAGACATGGACCACCCATGGGAAACATTATCCCCTTCGGAGAGTTGGAACCCGAGACAACAAGTCATGTCAAAGTCACGAGGTAAATTTATGTAACGTGAACTTATCGGCAGACGGGAATGTGGTCATGGCCATCGGCACCGTTCGGCAACAGCAATTCTATGGTGTACATACCTAAGACTTGATAGTGGCGAGTCCTCCGATATGAACGTAGAACACGGGGATAAAATCTCCGCCGAAAACTCATCTACCCAATACGTCGTATATTAGCACCTGCGACTTGCATACATACCAACGAGCACACCAATAATGGGGTTATTAGTTATTCTCTGACCACCTTTAAAATTGGTACTTTGAAGTGGGTTCATGGTTTATTGATTGTCATCGATAAGTGACTTGACGGCGTAAAGTTCGGATTAACTCGGACTTGTCGATGACTTTGCTGTCGGCTCTCCCTTGATATTTCCCAGGTGCGATCCTTCAGAGGTCACCGGACTTGTGTTTTACAGAGTCAGTTTGCTGCACGTGAATAGACCCAAGTTGAGTGTAAAGGTGCTCGGCCGATCTACTGCTTTGTACATGTTCAAACACGAATCTCTGGTGGCGGAATCAATTGACGGCCAGGTAAACGGCATTCACGAGTGAACAGACACACTGAGTATGCACGTACCTATGTAAGCCATTAAGAGAATCTGTCAAGGGAATGTTTCAGCCTCACGGCGCAAGGCAGACCCTGCGGAAATAAAGCCAGGAATAGCTGCACAGGCCTGAAATTCGCCTGCACGAGAGTGAATATTTATCTACCCAGGGAATGAGGCTACATCGAGGGTAAAAAGATTTCCCCAACAAGCCAATTGACTGGGTCCAAATGTGAAAAGCACATGGAAATTTTGGGAGTGTTGCCATGCTCGGCATTTGCCGCATGCACAGACTGCTCGCAAACGACCAGTACGTGTCAGCCATGTCTGCAGTGCTACTAGCCACCAAACTCACTATTATCCCCTTGTCAATTGCTGATGGACCGCAGTGCTACGAAATATTCGACCATCCGTGCCCCGCGAAAGGCGTCACGGATCGGGAGATCCGGACATACCGCAGCCTGGAATGGTCGCTTCTCCATCACAAAGTGAGAGGCGTCAGTAAGGCCCGCCTCGAAGTAGTGCTGCATGCGAGATTCTCGCCGAGTAGTCCACGAACGATTATCCACCGGAAATCCGCATGTGCAGAGAGAGCACTCCTGACCTGTGAGTTAAGTATCCGCAACTATGTAATTGTTAGCTACGTTTACATATCACAGAGAGAAACCAGACAATACATGGCCACTATAAGAGTAGAAATGGCTGTCTTCCTACTTAAGGGTCTGCCTACGGGAGACTATCATTATAGTGAGGGGGCGTATGTGTCAGGGTACTAGGTACGAAACGAGATGTTCTGGTTCTGTGTGTTTATTCAACGTCATCATGTGAATAGTGGTTCAAAACATGCGCCAGATATCAGGGAAATCACAACATGATCGCACTGGTGGAGGGCGCATAGGGATCGAGACATGCTGCTGGTACAGCGTCTCGTTTCGCGCGCACGCGACGCCCTTTCTTCGGTGTCACTAAAGAATTACTAGCATCAATGAATTAGGATTTTCATATACAAAGACCTACAGTGGCGCTTTGACACTTTCTTCTCCTCTCGTGGATGTGCGCCTGCAGGCGCCCCCGCTTCCCTTTCCCCCTGAGAGTGGTCAATTGACGAGTAACACGCGTTACACCATGGGCAGGGGACATCGGTCGATGTTTCGAATCTTTTAGCCCAATATTCTGCGGATATCCCCGAAATCCCTTTGACCAAGACAGAGCGTGGCTCGCCAAGGTGTATCGGATACTTCTCCAGTGCACGTTCAAACGCGATGATCGCATCGGGGGACAGATCCTTGAATCCTGCCTCTTGAAGGTAAGCAAGGAGTGCATTTGCCAGTGTGATCTCTTTATTCGATAGAATGAGCTCATTGACGGCGAGCTCAATATTGGTGTGCATGATTCAGCGAGATGGCACCGGTAATGAAGAGAACTGGGAAGATATCAAAGGGAGCAATGGCAGTTTTGAGATGGTACCAGATTATATACTTGCTAAGAGCATGTTTTGGGACAAAGGTCTGTTAACGGCAGCACCACCGCTTTGCAGGAACACGCGTAGATAATATAACAACGTGGCTCGTTTATGCACTTATGAGTTCAGCGTTACTGGTCACAAAGGTGCAGCACTAGTCTAACAACATCATGACAACCGATGCATTTCTGGTATCTATGCAGATCGATGGAGTATTGACCCCTGTGACCGCATTAACCAGGAAAACTGTCAACCAACTGCAGAACAGAGACAAAAGCAAAGTAACTACGGCTCTCGCTAGTAAGATTGAGATCCTTCAAGTCCAGGTAGACATCTTGGAAGCCATGCTTATTCCTGCTAATCCTCACGCACTCTTCAACCCATACTTCTCATTCCAGTCGTGATATTTCTTCATCATGTCAGATGTAATTTGCTTTCGGATTGACTTGGAAGCTTCCTCAAAAGCGGTTTGCGGCACCTGAAAAAAAAAAAAAGTGATCACTAGCTATCAGAGAACAACAAAAGGACTTACGTGGGGTGCATGAAAGTCTTTTTGCATTGTCAACAGCGCAGCTTCTTGACAAAGCGCCGTAATTTCTGCTCCACTGCAGCCATCCGTCTAGGAATTTTTTATCAAAACGATATACATTCGAGGGAGACTGTACCGACCATGGTGGCGATTTTAGAGATATCGAGCCCCGGTTCAACCCTCATCTTCCTTGTTCGTATACGCAATATTTCTTCTCTACCCTGCTGGTCGGGCGGACCAACGAACAGGATACGATCGAGGCGACCAGGTCTCAGTAACGCCAAATCCTTCAAAAATCTTGAGCAAAGCTCACAAATTATGTCGCATGCGAAGTCTTACAATAACATCGGGTCTGTTGGTGGCCGCAAGGACGGTGACACCAACTAGTTCCTGGACGCCATCCATTTCATTCAACAAACTTGTAAGCACGCCTTCGTGGGACGACGCTTCCCCTCTTTCCGAGTCGGATCGAGATGTACCAAGTGCATCAATCTCGTCCTAACGCAGTAGTGTGAGTCAACAGTCGCATGCGGATAGGTGGTAGGCACGAACAAAGAATATGATAGATGGAGATGCAGCGCGAGCTTTCCTGAATATCTCACGCACTGCTCTCTCGGATTCACCCACATACTTGCTCAGGAGCTGAAGACAAAGTTAGGCAGCATGCTACAAATATCTGATAACCTACCTCGGGTCCCTTTACAGCCACAAAGTTGACCCCGCTCTCTGTCGCACAAGCACGTGCAAGGACTGTTTTACTGCATCCAGGTGGTCCATAGAGGAGAAGGCCTTTTGGCGGTCGTATCCCTAGTCTCTCGAAGGCTTCTGGATGAAGCAGAGGCCACTCGACGGCTTCCCGTAGTTTCTGTATAACAGCTGCTTGACCACCCACATCGGAGTACCTCACGGGTGGTGAATCCAGAAAGATAGAACGCATAGCAGACGGACGAACGTTCGGAAAGGCGTTGGAGAGGTCTGCGATGGTGAGATTCAGAGAAGTGGGTATTTCTGTTCCGGTTGAATCCGACGATGTATTTGCGTTCACCCATCGTTTGATTGCAAGAGTACCTGCCTCGCGGACGACCGCGCTCAAATCGGCTCCAACATATCCATGTGCACGACCCGCAAGAGCACGGATCTCTGCCTCTGATGCAGAATAAGGCGTTCTAGCAAGTAGAACCTTCAGGATCGCCAAACGTGCTTCTGCATCCGGTACACCTAATATAGCACGGAAGCATAGAAGAAAAGGATATCA
Source organism: Leccinellum albellum (assembly GCA_038090015.1). Classification (NCBI taxonomy): domain Eukaryota; kingdom Fungi; phylum Basidiomycota; class Agaricomycetes; order Boletales; family Boletaceae; genus Leccinellum; species Leccinellum albellum. Next base: position 74,311 of record JBBPLX010000017.1, read on the forward strand.
AATTTGTTTAATGCTTACCTATCTCGAATTCCCTGTCAAATCTTCCAGGCCGTCGAAGCGCTGGGTCAATTGCATTCGGGCGATTTGTGGTTCCAATCACCACAACCCTTTCGATGGTGCCACTGGTCGCTTCGTCTTCCATTCCGTCCATTATTGTAAGCAAAGTCGCAACGACTCGCTTTTCAACTTCTCCACCAGCACCATCCTCACGTCGTGGGACCAATGCATCGATCTCGTCCAAAACGACGATACACGGACTTTTGGCACGCGCATTACGGAAGACCTCTCTGAGTCGCGCTTCAGTCTCTCCATGATATGCTGACGATAGCTCCGGACCGTTGATGATGATGACAGAAGATTTCGTAGACGCAGCAATGGCACGTGCCAAATGCGTTTTTCCAGTTCCAGGGGGGCCGTGCAGCAATATTCCTCGTGGTGGCTTTAGACCTAGAAGATCAGATAAATAGTGAGCTAAATGATAGGCACATCTCATGTATGACTCACCAAAATGGATGAACAACTCCGGTCTTGTAAGAGGAATCTCGATCAAATCCCTGATCTCCGCAATCGTTCTATCAAGGCCTCCGACCGCGGCGTAGGCATCGGATAACGTTGTTTTCTCAAGGGTCTCAACATCCAGCTGAAATAACACGCGTGTGAGCATCAATTCGATAATTCCCGAGTCCGAGAGAGTCTTATCACAGCTTACCTTGTGAGGATGATTAGCCCGATGATCGGTGTTATTTTCCGTGATGCAGACATATGTATCCCATCCTGCTGTCCACAAATGGGGCTGGGAATGGAAGGAAAGTGATTTGACTTCCTCGGTAATGGAACTGACAAGGTCACCCATCCCGGGTGAGCGCGCAGATATAGAATCGATTGAAAATCTACGAGGTAGACCCTCATACGAAACCTCCACAATCTGAGAAGAGGTGATAAATTTTAGTCCAGCTAGTTTACGTTGAATTGGTACAGGTCAGCATGCCAGCCTTGATGATCGTGGACATCGAACTTACCGATATGTTCGCGCAGTAGAACTGTAAGCCAATCTCTACGCTTCCCTAAATCAGGCGTGTCCGTCCGAGCACCCCTAGTTGACCCTCCAAAAACTTCTCGAAGACGTATGTATCCGGCTTCTTGAGCATCACGCAATGACGGCAGGAAAGAATTATCCTTAACGACGGCTTTACCATGTAAGGGGAAAATTTGGATCTCATCACCTTCTTGAAGGCGTGCCGTGAGGAGCAACGAAGGAAATAATAGGACAACTGAATGCAAAAAATACCCATGACCAGGTTCAAGTTAGCAATAAGACGACCCAGTCATCGCAGGATGTGGTACTCGCCATTCTGTGAAACATCTATAGACGGCCACAATACCCCAATTGCGAGGTCCTGTGAAAAATAAGAACTTCGAAAATACCATGACAGTGATAACATAATTCCAGCCTCGCCGTTTCTTACCTTTTTTGCATTGCCGTTATCTCCCCGCGATAAGGCAATTATGTCGCCAGAGCACAACTTGAGGGCTTTCAGACTATCTGGGTGGATGATAATGCGCTTCACGCTACGCGATTCTCCCTCGCCAACATCCGATAAGGAAACGGTAAATCTCGGGAGGGGCATTGTGATCTTATTAGAAATGTTGCAAACTGAACCTGTGAATGTGTGTGGGGAAATGGGTTCTAATATATCTGGATTTTCTGATACCTTGCTTGTGATTACTGATTGCTCAGCGTTCAGCTCGGGCTGAGTTCGGTTTGAACTTGAGTGTTGAACCTGAAGCCTGTCAAGAAATAATATATCCCACTTGATAACGAGTCACGACAAAAAAAGCAGACAAGTCCCAAGCAACTTGCAGTGGAGTAGCGTCTCGAATGATGGAAATGGACCTGGATAAATGTATGCTCATACTAACTCGGAATGAATGATCCATGATTCAGACTAGTGCGATTACTATCAGCTTACAAATGGTACCCGGCTTTTGCCGAACCTCTCAGCGCACGCCAATTTATCATGATGATGCTAGCCAAAATGAGGACTCGAGAAGCTCCCTTATCAGCGTTCCGGTGACGATATTCGTGATAGATTTACATGTGTCGCCCACCGCAACGCTTGAACGGCACTGTTGAACCAATGGTGTCATCGTGACGTAATGACTTGAACCGAGCCAAAATCTGACTCCGACTCTGACTGCCAAATAGGAGGAGCTGCATGTGCATTGAACGTGTCCTTGCCGCTGGCAGTGGCAGGCCGGTCACGGTGGTCACTTTCGTGTTGTTCCGAACTAAAGTGGCGAGCTTTGATCAGATCTCTGTTCCTTCAGATTCATGGTAAGAATAAGTATTGCGGCGCGCCGTGACACCCACCACTCCGCCACCTCATTGCCATGCATCTTCCTCGTGTCCATTGTAGAGTGGATCCACGGGTAGGAGACCCGACCCATGGGTTGCAATTACGCCCACGAATAAACAAGACAGCTGCCCAGAAGTCTTCCGAGCATGTAGAAAATGCCATCGTGTCACTGTGAGTACTACGCCCCACCTCGCTTTCCCTCACCGATTCAATGATTCCGCTCCGATTCGTAATTTCCATCGTCGGAGCCTTTACATGTCCGTTATGCCACAGGGCTCGATTCATTGTCTCTTCTTGGTGAGTAAATAACGAAGTGGCGGCCTAACAACTACGCCAGCCCTAAGGGGGTACAAGCCTGTAGGCACTCTAGAACTTCGCTCGTTGTTGGATCGTGTTGGCCGAATGAACTTGAAAGCCTATCTGACAGATCGCGCACGCTAGAGGTGCCCCAAGAATTGTCTAAACAGTAAGTTTTCGTGGCGACCTATACTCTGCCTTTGCAGGCTTAACCAGGTACAACCAGGTACGCGTTGACACTATCAGGCACTGTCAGTACCCAACAAATCACAAGGCATCTGGTGTGAAGGCCGGCACAATCAGCTTTCCACATTAGTGACATTCTCAACATTATCTCCCCGCATTGAGCTAATGAGCATCTCTGGTCGAGATCAGCAACTAGAAAAAATGTGGCATACGCAACTTGAAAAAGAGCAAAGAAATGATGCGCTCACTGTGCTCGGCGGCAGAGTCCCAAAAGTGAAATGGCTTGAACACGTTCTTCACAATTTGGCGACTCGCGGGCGCCCTCTAGATGCATCTGTCATCATTACTAACTCGGATACCACCCATGTTGGCACCGTGCGAGACCGTAAGTCCCGGAAATCTTCTCAAAGATATCAGCTACATTGGTTGCAGGTTCCAAGGTGCAAGTTAAAGGACTTGGTATTGATTTGTCATTAATAGTGTTCGGTCACGCCCTCGCCCTACATACATAAAGAGGATATGAGTTCCGAATCATGGCGCAAGTATTGCGTTCGAGGGCACGAACAGGTCGAATCAACAGATACGGGCGCGATCATATAGTACCGATTAGGGACAGGACAGCCGGTGGAGCCGATACACGATGATTCGCTTATATACTGGATCAGGGTTCCCGGGGCAACTATCTTTGTTCCGAAAGGTCAGGGAAGCTGCTTATAGCTAAGATGTTCCAGATCAATTCAGAGATACAGCGGTGTTCCGATTAAGAATTTTCGATCTAGCCACATGACAAACACGCTGAATATTTTGAGTTGTGAGCACTAGGAAGAGCAACGTGCATCCCTTCCGTCTGATGACTTGGGAGAACTGGAATACAGCAAGCTGACATGTGGGTCGCATGCCCGGGGACTTTTCTAGAACAAATATGGACGACTACGTATTGTTTTCGACATGCTTAATGGCTTCCGGTGCTAGAAGCCTATAAAACCGAGCGGCTGAGTAGGCCAGGGTCCCCCACAACTTTACTCCCCACTACACCGTCGACCGCTCTTTCCCGCGACCTCTCTGCGTCGATTAATCATGTGCCGACAAGTAGCGTGAGGATTATGGTCGTCGCTATCAACCATTAGGGGAACTGAATACTTATCTACAGAGAAGGAACACTTTGGCTGAAATGTAGTGTACGGTGACGATTCCGTCTCAAACCTCCGTAGGAGCATTAAACCAAATCGCAGCACTTTCAACGGCACCTCGTCGTCGCAATCATGGATTGTGACTCGACACGGTGTGAACGTAGCTACCGGCATCCTCCCAACTGTAAGCATCCCAACTGTACCAAGGTAGGTAATTGTTGGATATCCGTGGAAACGGTGCCTGAACATGATTATGGCGAAAATAGAACTTCGGCGAGGAGATTCAACGATCCGTAGACGACGTCAACGAGTATTGCTTCCAGTGCCGTATGGCGATGAACCGGCGGCACTGATAAGCATCTCATCTCATCATTATTCAGATAGGACTAGCACGACTGCACCATACCTGTATCAATATCCATGCTAATAGTGACATTTTAGAAGCGGAGGCTCATCGTATGACGGACGAGCGGTCCACTCGTGATATCTGTATAATTAAAGGTCCATGTCGCAGCTAACGAGATAGAATATCTCGGTCAGCTAATTCCCGACAAATTCTCAGTGTCCTGAAAGTCAAAGGTAGACCTTGACAGTGAGTTCAGACATGATCAGAATGGAGAGCACACTAAAAGACTGCAACACGATGACTCAAGCAATCGACCCCACACTACTCCGTCCGACGTGTCCAGCTGGGGGATACGGTAGTATGGGATATGCATATGCACAGTACTCTGATTCATGGGTTCTGCATGGAACCTGTCCTGACTTTGAGCGGAGTACATACCGTAATACTGGCATTCCCCTATAATGTTAATCCGAATACCACAAAAACACAAATATTTTGAGACCATGGTTCATTTGGCGGGAAATACGTCGTATTTATTCTTCAATACCTGGCAGCGTGAATCCGTTCTCGTTATCTTGAAGCCAGACTATGCAAATACGTAGGTTGTCTATTGGAGGAGATACAGCGATTTAAAGTGATTGACAAATATCGCCGCAAAAACTCTCGGAAGTTGTTTGGATGCACTTAGTGAGGATGGTTCTTGTGGTACTCTGTCGAATATATGAGGACGACCGTGGACCAATGTAATGAACTGCTTACTAAGGTGCACTAAAGAAAGGAAGTGATGCGTTATCAGAGGCAGTTACGGGAATGGGGGGGTAAAAACATACTGTTGTAGTCTATGGTATAACCCACACCGAAGAAGAAGAGGATTGTGAGACCCAGTCGGTTCAGGGCTTTCTTCTCAGGATCAAAGGTTGCTGGTGGTGCACGTCCTTTTGGGAGCTTGGAGTAGAAATTCACCAAGGGTGCCAGACCCTCCCCAGAACCAGCAGACTGGGACAGAAAAAATTAGTGCGAGGAAACAGAGTGTGGTAAGAACACACGAGGTGGGAGGGTGTCGCAATTTTGGGGGGAATGAGCCCCATAAACCGGCGGCGAACGAGAGTAGGCAACATGACAAGGTTAACTAGATTGAAACAATATTGGACAATGGAATAAGTCGGAGCGGAGCGGTCGAAGAGATTATTTGTGCCTATTTGTCGTTAGTCAGAATCACGTGCTCCATTCCACATAATGGGACCCACAAACATATACATTTGTGGTGGAGTCTGTCCGAGGTCAAAGCTGGGCGCTGAACAATAGCAAACTCAATTTTGACCACAAGAAACGGATAGAAAAGTCGGTCTGTCGCAGATAGACGTCTCTCTCATCTTTTCTAACTCGCGGCCATGATTCTAACATCTACTGCCCATGCCCTGGCTGCTCTCTTCGTAGCTTGCTACGTCGGTTCGATATATATCTCAAAGGATGCCCGACTTTCCTTTTCCAAGACAAACGCATACCTTGACTACGGATTCGCGAGGCCTAAGTTGGGCAATGAGCGTTGGAGGGACGACCCAGACGTAATCCGGGCACGTCTTGCTGCTGTTAGCATCGCAACCATCATGTCTTGTGCATTCGTGTACGTCCTAATGGCAGTACAATCAAGCAATGTGAGGTTTACATGTTTGGCTCCCGCTTGGTCAATCTAATGATACTAGTCTCTAATAGCGCTGCATACAACGATCATTCACCTCGGTTGTACTTCCACGAGCATTCTCCCGCACCTTATAACCCCTTTACTCTTCCTCGGGCCGCTCTACGTGCAGTTTGTACAAGGGACACTGCCAGGTCAGCGTAATTGGTCTTTCCAGGAAGATGTTCTCTCCGTTCCCTTCTCGATAACTGGTCTACGAAACTACTTTTTTGTGAGCGTCCGAATATTATCAGCTATGCTGACCCGCTGACTTCTAAACACCCCATCCATGACATAGGCACCCATTACAGAAGAAGTTGTCTTCCGAGCGTGCGTTCTTACTGTGTACCACCTAGCAGGCGCATCGAGGCTGCGAATGATCTTTTTGAGCCCATTGTTATTCGGAGCAGGTGAGGGTCCTTGCTGGCTGCCAAGGGGAGAATTTGGAACCACGGACTTACCTCCTTTTACACAGCTCACCTACATCATGCCTGGGAAACATACAACCGGTATGGACGTACCCCAGCAGCTATAAAACGCGCCGCAATTGGCACAGGTAAGATGATCTCAGACCACGTTGAAATCAGCCACCTTGCTGACCATCGATATGATCAAGTTTTTCAATTTACCTATACTAGTGTCTTCGGTTTTTATTCCTCATACCTTTTCCTTCGTACCGGATCTATATTTCCGCCAATCATAGCGCATATTTTTTGCAACATCATGGGTGTCCCTCAGCCTAGCTATGACGTTAGCCAGAGGCCGGACCGGAAATTAGGTGAGAGTCACTGTTTCCTGTTCATAGATATGACTGTGACGCCGCAAGAAAATAGCTATTGTCATTGCCTACCTCATGGGTTTTGTTGGCTTTGTGTGCATGCTGGGCAGGTGGACGTTCACGGAAGGTAGCTTATATTGGAACTAGAATAATATGCTGTTTTACGCTGGATCGTCGGCATCGTAATGGATAACAGAGCGCTTCCGGGGTCATAGATGGAGATATGTATCAAGATATCGACCAAATATTGACCGGTAGACCCTCCACTTCAATGTCCGAAAGATTATAGGTAAGCATGACTGCACCGTAAGTTACGTGATGCGACGCAGGCCTGACATCGATTCATATCAACGCTGGCTTGAACAACGTTGTTATTGTCTGGTTCTCCTCACCGTGGCTTTCACTTCCATCATTATCGTGTCAAATGCCTCATAAGCAAGGAAAACAACCTGAAAGGGAACTTCGGGCGAACACTGGACGGTACGCAAGGTTTTAGCGTCCTACGTAGCTGTTGCCAGCCCATTGACCGAAAACATCCTCGATAATTCATTTTCCAGAGCAACCGATTTGGCCCCCAAGATCTCTATAGAACATGAGCCTATTCCGAAGTCAGCCTCACGTGTTCTCAACGCCGGACAAATTAGACGAGAATATCGGAAGAAGCGCCAGTTTGAAGGAGTTAGTAACTCAGACGAGCACAGCGCTCAACGAAAAAAGAGGCGTTCCGACGGGACCGGTGTGAGAGATGGTGGTGAAAGAACGGAGCTGAAAATCAAGCCTGGTGAAACAGTTCCCGATTTCAACAGGTGAGCGGTGCTCGCAATGCGGTGTGAAAGTACATGGTTGTCATCAGGAGCATGCTTTCACTACCCTGCAGGCGAGTGGAGAGCAGCATGATGCCTCTCATCAAAACGGCACTGCAGCGGTCATCTGCCCAGGCGCGCAAAGTGCGGAGAGAAGAAGTGGCGCGAGAAATGCTAAAGCGGGACCAACACGGAGACAAGTTGCAAAAGGGTTCAGACCCACCATCAACCGCTGCTGTTGACGATGGGGCCGTGAGGGATGTCATGAGGGAATTTCAAGTGCTCTCAACCTCTGCTCCACGCCGGCTCAACGATATCGCGCAGGAGCCTCCAGTGATGAGGAAGCTCCCGCGTGGTGTGACAAAGAACAGTGTGGCCCGGTCAGGTGTACTGACCATGGCTCAACAGGCTATGATGGAGGAGGAAAGGGAGAGGGCCATCAAACATTACCGAGAATTGAAGGCTAGGAAACTGAGTGAAGGCGGGGGTGTAAAGGTTGACAGAATGACTGCATGAGAATTATACCGAAGTAATGCTATGATTGGATCCTCCACTTTTCTGGACCGTCTGACCTCCGTTATAGCATCACGCACTCTAAAAGGGAGGTCTGAGGCGTTCCGACGTTTACCTCTCGGAGGAGTGCACAATCGGGGGTTGCTTCACTGGCACCCCATTTTTAGGTCGCCTCCGATGGCCTCGTGTATCATCGATCACCCCGTCCAAGGCGGTCAGTTGAAAGGAGTTCTAACCAACAGTTTAGGCCTGTCAGTATACTGGATCCAACGAGTTATTCTCATCTTTGTTTCCTGGAGGAGTTGTCTAATAGTGCTGTGGCTGGCTACAGCAAGTGGCAATATCTCCGAGTCGGTGGCTATGGTTTCCTGGGTCGTCGGCGACTAGACATGACTCGTCTGACGACGTTGCCGGGTTCTCGGCTAGACCCTTTGTAATTGTCCTGTTTGGTCGGGACAGCTCGTTACCAGAACCTTGACCAAGTTCATGGGCCCTCACGAGGAGCTCATTTCCCCTGTTGACGACCAGCTCGTTTGCCAATGTCATGACTCTGTCACTCCCTCGTTGGCGCCGCGCGCTCCCAAATGTTTACCATTCGGGCATTCCACTGATCCCCGTCCCACTCTATGCCCGAGCTGCGGGCTTCTCAGGCGGCATGGATTCGGGTTCCTTGACAAGAACGTTCCACTTCCGTCGATGGCGGATGCGATGGAGATGCGAGTATACTAAATTTTGCTTCGAAATTACCATCATTGATCACACAGGATGCTTGACAGCAACGCTTGGACCCCACACCATGCACCTTTCCCCGTACTCGGCAGCGCGCTGTAGGTTCCTGTTGGCTACTGACCACCAAGAGTGGTCTCATGCGCCGTCCATCACAGGAAGCGAGAGGTTATCACACATAGGTTCATGTGGAGTCAGCGGCTCATCTGTGTTAGATTCTTCAACTGATCAGGGCTCTAGTCCGCCCCGAGGCAGTACAGTAATCACGGCTTGCCTGTTTCAAATGAACGGGGTTGTGTGCTTCGATCCGCCTGATTCGTGCTGCGTCTAGTATAAAACCCGCTGGGAGTCCGGATGTGTTTCTCCGTGCAGATTGGATATTAGGTATCTCCATCTCTTTCTTCGGGAAGCCCACTAAAACAGTTTGATCTGACGTTATGTTCCGCGGCCGCCCCGTTTTATAGATCACGGTTTCTAACGGATTTCAGGTTGCGACTCCCCCCGTAATCTCTTCTTTTCATTCTATCAAGCGGGGGCATCCAAACCAATGGCTGATATTGAAAAGCAGTTGTCATTGCCAACGCGCAAGTCGAGCTTCGAGGGGGTGTCATGCGAAGTCTCTCCACGGAATAGCACCTTGCAGCCAGAGGCACCCTTAATACACCCCACGAACGACGACGCGAACAACAGACGCAAAGCCTGGTTAGCTGTCTTTGGGGGGTTCCTCATCTTGTTCTGCTCTTTTGGACAACTCAACGCTTTCGGAACGTTCCAAACGTGGTACTCGACCCATCAACTGGCATCCAAGTCGTTGTTCAGTATATCATGGATAGGCTCTTTGCAACTGTGGACGTTTTTCTTCATGGTGCGTCACCTCTTTCCGGGAAAGTACGCGGCTAACCATATTGTCCCAGGGCGGACCCATAGGCTGTGTTTTCGATGCTTATGGTCCTACACCGTTACTATGCTCTGGATCGGTCATTCTGGCTTCCAGCCTCGTCCTGACAAGTGTTTCCGTTCACTATTACGAGTATTTGCTTGCGCAAGGTATCCTGTTCGGTCTCGGCGTCGCGATGATGTGTGTTTCTGTACTCTTGCGCTCAACTGCCAATTGACCGCGAATTAGCTTCTATCCGACAATGGCATGTGTGGCGACGCACTTCAACGAATATCGTGCTACTGCTATAGGCATCGTGTCTGCCGGATCCGGTTGTGGTAACGTATTATCCATTGCAGTGAGAATCATTACTCAAAAGCAGTGAAGGGGGAGTCGTCTATCCCATCATGCTTCGTTACCTTTTCAACGCAGTTGGTTTCGGATGGTCAGTCAGGATCTCAGCCCTGATGACCGCTGTCTTTTGTGTCGCCGGGATCCTTACTGTGAGGCTTCAACACCCCGTCAAAAAAAAGTCGGGTTTGGTTTTGGATGTGCGAACGATTCAAGACCGTCGTTTTATACTTCTTGTCTTGGGCTCTTTCTTTTTTTGCCTAGGTGTGCCTGCTTCACCTGTCGTGCTCCTCAAATCTTCCCTGATCCCGCTTAGGCATGTTCACTCCTTATTTCTATATATCAGATTACAGCGAGTCTCTGCACATCTCACCCAACACTGCATTCTGCGTGCTGTCAGCCTTGAATGCAGGTGGCGTGGTCGGTCGCGTGGCGCCAGCATGGTTATCCGACAAGATAGGGCGGTTTAATCTCCTCTGTCCCTCGGCCTTCCTTTCTGGACTCTTGTGCCTTGTCCTCTGGATGTTTGCCGAAGACCTCGTCGCAATCGTGGTGTTTGCTATCCTATACGGTCTTTTGTCTGGAGCGTTCATCTCGGTCGTTACTCCATGTGTGGCGCAAATATCCGATATTCGGGAGATCGGGACGCGCATCGGCGCACTGTACACGCTCATCTCTGTCCCGTGCGTCTCGTTTCGATCTCTTGTCTTTCTTCTTTCCTCCTATCTCATCCCGACGTGTCTCTTCCTCGCAGCTCACTCTTCGGGGGCCCGATCGCAGGCGCACTGATCCAGCGACAACACGGGGCGTACACAGCCAGCATCGCACTCGCGGGATCAAGCATGATACTTGGCTCGGTGTTTCTATTGATGTCAAGATGGATGATCGACCAGCGATTTCTGTGCCGTGTTTAGACACAGGGAAGTCAGAACGTCGCACAACAAACTAGACCTCACGACGAGGATAGCTGTTACATCTATCTCTCCTACTTTGACGGATTGGATCACGACCACATATATTTGTGTAGCACCAATGTAGCCTTTATCTCAGAAACGCAAGCATGCGAGAAACGGATGAATGGGTTGCGGACGATATGCCGGGCGAGCATGACGTGGGGTCTATGAGATGTATTGCAGATTATAGTGAGCGACGGAAGAGAACATAGGCTAATTTGGGCTAAAAGGGGATGACAGGGTCAAAAATGTCAAGGTAAAAGGTGACCGACAAGATACTACACTGTAGAAATCAAAATGAGCGTGTCAAGGTAGTCGTAAAGGTAGAAGATAGATGACTAGTATGTATGACGTGGATGTTTCCTCGAAATGGATGGTGTACACTGTGGGTTAGAACGTTTCTTCTTCGGTGACCGCGACACCCTCGGGAACCTCGAACCCTTCCTAGGGGGAGGGTCAGCAGAAGAAAGTCGTCCAAGACATGGTGGGGTTACCTCGGTGGAATACAAAATCGCCTGAATTTCCTTTAGGGTATCGTCTTGCTGTCCTGCCGCTTCCAGAGCTTCGACTTTTTGTTGAACGAGAATTTCAATATCGCGAAGCTAGGAAGGCAAGCATGAGTGGAAAGGAAGCGCGGCGAACTGGGATGGGTACCTTTGCAAAATAAAAGTCGCGCTCCTTTTCTAGGCCCTCCATGTGAGTGGACATATCGCGGAGTTGTGCTTGAAGGCCCTGGATCGCCTCGTTTGGCTGCGCTGAACCGGCACGATGACCAATGATGGGTGTCTTTCCGCCAGACCTGCCCGTTGCGCCGAGACCGCTGTTACTTCGAGGACCGGAGAGGGGAGCGATGGTGGCTGGGGTATCTGTGGGAGCACCTTTTCTCCGTGCCACCGCATCATAGCCTTGACCGCCATAGTTTGAGTCCCAGAAACGCTTTATCCACTGCAAGAACTCAAGGTTGTCTCTACCATAGATCGAGCGTGAGGATAGGACCATCGTGAAAGTGGGTGAATGTTTGCGCACTGCATTTTGCATTTCACAAGCCTTTCGATGAGTATGGGCTACGCACGACCGTGAGCGGAAACAGATGAACATGTGCGTGTCGCTTGCACAGACCTTGTCGATCTTTTTAGCCTTGAAGGCGTTTTGCAAGACTTTAAAATTCGCAATAAATTCGTACTCGTGTTTCGCGTTCATCTTGACTCGCGTCATTGGAACATCTCCTGGGAAGTGGTTTGTTGAGTTGATGACATGGTCGATCTGTGGCTCGATCCGAAACGGCGGGCGCACCGTAGATGGAGTCGAGAATCTGGCAGTAGGCTGCACCGGTACCGCATTGCTCGATCTTTGTGTAGTTGAGCTGAAGAAGTTCGTTGACCCAAGCCAAGAGATCAGTGCGAGAGACGGCGGTCATGGTTGATGGTCAAGAAAAGAAATAAAACAAAACTTCGCCACAAGTCACGCGCACTCATCTTCAATGCCACCCGTCGACATCACCCCCGACGTTTGTCGCCGAATCGTGCGATGGGCACCTCGCAACGATCTCACTGCTCTCTGTCTCGCGTGCAAGTCCTTCCAGCGCGAAGCAGAAGCAAAGTTGTATCAAGTCATCATGTCGGGGAACATCCAGATCACTTTCCACGCCTGTCAATCTATCATATCCCAGCCCCGTCTGGGGCCATACGTTCGCTCATTTTGCTTCCTCCCAGACAGCAGGCGTCAGATCCCAGCGCAGTTTTGGTCCACCCTGCAGCTTGCGCTGTCCAGAATGCGCTCACTAGAGTATCTTTTCCTTCAAGACCCTACCTTTACTAGCAGCTGGGTCTTGAGCGACATCGCTCACATCCCATTCCAGCTGCTCGAAGCCAGACTCCTCTTTTATTGGGACACGCACTTGGTCAAGTTCCTAGAGAGTCAGAATAAGCTCAAAAGCTTACACACCGTAGACGGCCCGCTCAATGACCCTGCCTTACACCTGGAAATGGGCAGTCTTCCCGAGCTCCGGACATTCGATGGTCCACTGGCAGCCGCGGAACACATTGTACACATTGGATCCTCTCTCACACACCTACAAGTTGTCCTGGACAAGAATTCCGAGGTCGACATTTTGGCATTCATATTGAGACTTTCTCATCTCGCTTCTTCTCTTCGGGCCCTGAGCATACTCCACCTACCAGAAGGCCTGGCTTTCGGTGTACTCCGATCAATTACAAAAGCGTGTCCCCAACTTCGTTATATCGGCACGATCCCACTCCCATTACCTCGAGACGTAAGCCGCCCTCCCCCTTTCGCGGTTTAGCGCAGCTGTCTGAGTGGCTCTTCAAAGTCATATCGCTTCCACGACGCACTGATGGCTATGCACCAGCTTCGGGTATTGGAAGTCGATATCACTTCGTGGGCTCCCCCAGCAACTGGAATACTACAACGTGCAATCGCCGCTGAAATTCACATCTACTCTCCCTTAATTGAATACATCTGTTTTTGGGTAGGAGCTACTTGGACGCTCTGGAGCGTCGACGGAAATGACTGGAGTCGTCACTCTGGGGGCGGACAGCATTTGCAGTCTGACGCACTCTGGAAAGCTATCTGAGATAATATTAGGATGGTTGAATCGCGTTCTCAGCTGCGCCCTTACGTGGCACGCGGAATCAGTGCAATTGGAGGTGTGTAATGTGCCTTTGTACGTTTGCGCCCACTTCACACGCTGTAGCAGATCCGATGTCATATTGGCGATGATTGGACTCACTAGGGTGTATCGTAGATATTCCACGGTATCCCAGTCATTATGTATGAAAAACGGAGCACTCAGAGTGGGGCATCATCCCTGCATAGGACCTGTCGCTCGCCTCGTGGGATGTCCTATTCAAGGGTAATCTGGGTGACATGCGGGTGCTGCGCTGCAAAAAACGTGTTGGGGTCCCAAAATAGGGCGTGTGCAGGCCATCTATGGAGAATCAAGGCAAGCCTGATGAACACTGCCTTCTCCCCGTAAACCTTGATTGGTTGTGCTGATAAACCACGGGGAGGAGTCATGCCAGATTCCCGTTCATCTTCCATCAACCACCATCACGTCTTCGCTAATATCCGCCCAGCCCAAGCGTCATCGTTCCAGGTCCCTTTCAAGCAGCGCCGCTTGATGAGGCTGATAAAAGCCACCTGATTCAATCCAACCTGAATAACATCCCTCGAACAAAAGTCGATCCTCTATGCAATATCAACGCACCTTCTCTTCATCCTCTATGGCGCCGTCTGAAAGGTCGATTTCCTCTGGCTCCTCTAACGCCTCCCCACCACAAAACCTCGTTGCCCTTCCAACCATGACTCACTCGCTCGCCGCTCTTCCAACCATGACCATGACTTCGCTACCCCATGACATGGTGCACTACAACGTAGCACCCCATAGTAAAGCGAGGGTGCGTTCCTTTCACGTGCAAGTATTCGCGCGCTCACCCACCCTCCAGATGGAGTACGCGCTGCAGAAACAAAGGCAACAGGGACCCGTACACGCCGTGCTCAATGTGAGTCTTACCTTTGTGTCCGTGGCACCTGATATGCTGAATAGCTCCCACAGGCATACGATGCAGTGCGACGCTCACCCAGCCCCGCGGTGGGCGAGGACTCCCAGATCACAGTTCGCAGGCAGCAAAATGCAAGACAGGCCAATGTATGTTTGATCGCTCCGTTTTACCTCGCAGAATCTGATCGCCTCATTAGTCGCGTGATCGCAGATGAACACTTTGTTGCAGCCTCGTTACCACAACTGCGCTGAGCGCTTTCATTGGTTGTGAGGGACGTATGGTATCTATAATGACTATTTTATCTCGGCAGGGTTAATTTGGGGATTTTCATTTGGGTCTAAGTTATACCACTTACGTACCAGGCTTGCTTGCTTGGACCAAAAGTACTGGTTATGCCACAGTACAGGATACTTAATTTCTTAGGTAGATTTGAGGGTGTTATCGTTCCATTTGCATCGATCGTTTCCAGTTTTCATCGTAGAATAACACAGCCAGTTCTTTTAGATGTTCTTCATTTATCTTGCTCGAGACCAACCAGATCAAATCTGCGATTCTACTGATAGCGGATTCCACTGATTGACATATGATACTGCTGCTTCGCCCAGGTAGGTGGGATCGTGAAGGAAGCTGTAAACCCGATCACTGTGGCGCGAGATCTCAGCGAACCCCACAGTGCCTGATGAAGCAAGAATGTTCGGAAGGATCACAAGACAGACGATCCAATGGAGGCTAGGTTCCACGAGGGGTGGCATAACGGCGGCAGCACGACAAATGAGTGGCTAGAACTGCGTCCGCGTGCCCAGACGCGGTGATAGCCACAAGTGAGGGAGGAGACAATGTGGGATTTAAAGCATTTAGCAGGACAAATGTGTGGAGCTCGTACATAGTATATGCCTGCTGGAATGCGTGACAAGCCCGCAATGCTATGCTGCACGAGACGCAGTCGATGTGCAATGGACCAGCATTTGTATATATGTTGAACATGCGCATACGGTGAATTTTAATTGCAAAATCGCATGCTATTGTAGACGGTCGAAGGGAAAAGAAGACTGCAGGGTATATGAATGCATGTGATGAACGAGGTTAGCTCTTCTGTTCGGAAGGAACTTGGTGAGAATGCTATCATTTGATGGAGGAAGCGGAGCATGCCAGTGGAAACCGGTGAATTCCGCCTGGTGACGCAAGTGAGGCACATGTCCTGTGTGAGAAAAGTTAAAATGGTTTCTTACAATTCATTTAGTTGGCTCGTGGAAGGAAATCGGCCCGAATGAAGGAAAAATGGCCATTAGTCGATGAAAATATCCTCGATCAATGGGCACCACTGAGGGAGTTGATTGTCCTCGAATACTACTCGGGCTCCCATGGAGTGTGTCAAAGATCCTATACGACTGCACGTCTGCCGCAAGATATCTTGGAAAAGAGTGCGATGGCCGCATTTCAAGCTGTGTGAATTCAAACACGAAAAAACACGTTTCCGAAGGTCAGGGTGGTCGTGAAGAATGCAATGGGAACAAGGCGCTCCAAATGCGTGGCTAGAATGGACTCGGAGTCAGATGTGAAGATGCTGACAGTGTATTATCGATGTGTCGTACCGTTCGAAGCATCTAATGGTGAAACGTCTCTAGAGAGATTTGACACGGGTTTCGTAGATGTGGGGATATTTGAGACCGGTGCCACAGGAAGCATGATGAACCTGCAGGAAATTCAATTTACACCCGAGCACTGGAACTATATACACTGATCATGCTAGTGCGTTGTCATGGAAGCACCATCACTTGTGAACTAGACACAGAGGTTTCCTGACGCAGGGTCACAGCCTACTCCGACTCGGAGTCGTTCAAACCTGGGTTAATTCCGAATTAGGCAAGTGGTTGTTTGGCAATGGCCTTGGAAACAAACAGACGCCTGCCGGATCCGGCTATCTCAACCAACCCCCCTTCGCAGATACGGTTCTGTATGAGTAAGACTTCGGCCAGTACATGCTACGAACGTTTAGAGGTGGTCCCGTGATATCTGGCCTTTTCTGAAGTCCAATTTCAGTTCAACTCTTCCACCCATGCTCGTGCCATTGACGCTTCCGACTTGTTTACATCCAACGGCCCAACAATTTGGTTCTCAGACAAATGCGACAGAACAGAGTTTCGTCGACGAACCATGTACTAGAATGGTCGCTTGGCGCTCAGATCAACCATCGGGGTCTCTTGGAGCTGCTGTTGGAGCCAAATTCGGTTCAATATATCTCTTCGGAACCCCTCTAATCGGTGAACCTGCTTTGAAAACTGTCACCCCATCCCTATCCCGTACACACCTTGCTACCACAACTACGACCGTCCCCCCCGGTCCTCGTACTTCCTCCCCACCATCTTCTCCAAAGTCCCAGCAACATTCCCGTCGACACTCGGGTTACCTGAACTCTCCTTCCTCTCTGTCCTTGAACCAAGCCCTCATCAAGCCATCCGCTCGTTCTCGTGTTGTTTCTGGAGTATCTCGTGAGCAGGTGCAGGCGTCGAGGGGTATCGTTGACTTCGAGGACGAGACGGAGCGGCTCAAAGATCTGCTGAAGCATAACAAACCTACGCGCGAGCGAAGCATCGTGCGACCGGGTTTCGAGAAAGGGGTGATTATCGAGCGAACGTCACCACTTTCTCCTTCCCCGTTTGTCTCACCGTCTACACTCTCCCTGGCTAGTCCGGGATCAAGCAGAGGACATGAAAACCCCAAATATCTGTTATCCGCAGCGAATTCTCCGATCTTTACTCCCAGGTCGCTCTCTGCTCCACCTTCACCTCAACTCCCTACCCTGAACAACAAAGGCGAAGAAGAGTCCATTGCGTTAATTGCCCATATATTACCACCACGCTGTGGTTTAGGACACGGAGTTACAGATCTTACCATTCCAGAGGGGACGAATTTGTTGGTCTCACTGCAGGAATCAGGGTATCGTGCTCGTGCGTCTAAGGAATGAAACGTACTCATTCTTTTTGAAGTGACCTGTCCGTATTCGATCCGCTTGATGGTGTATGTATTGCAACCGCGAGGTGCAGAAAGGGTGCACAGTCACAACATAATATGTCGTGTTGGACGCGGTTGAGGTCAGTACAGACTGAAGAGGTAAGTATTCATCGTGACAATTGCGCATTCATCTCTCAACCGCTTTCTGAAGAAGACTAGTCTTATCTTGGCCTGTGCAACATGTCGATCTCCCTATTCCGAGATATTTGGCTTCTCTGAATCACCCGACGAAAGTGAGGGGATGTATGCCTGTTATTCGTTGTTCGAACTCCACGTTGGGGATCCTCACAGCGTACACCCCACACAGCTTGAACTGTTGGGTGATTGGCAGGTCGATGGTTTCGCCGAGGCTTCCGACATGGTTCGCAATGAAGTGGATGGTAGGTCATGTCTACCCATCATCGTGATCCTCCTATCATCCCTTCAGGTTCTTTGTGCTTGATCCACGTCAACAGCGAGTATCATGTGGTTGCCAGACCACTCTCGGTCGTCTCTCCTTTCGATGTTCCGGCGCGCGCACGCTCCGCCACGTCATTATCTTCAAACTCGATGAATGAACCCACACCTTACTCGTTCAAATCTGTTGGAACCCAAAGCTTCCAGACTGCCACGTCTGGAGACCCCTCGGACAGTGCTACGCCCGAGCTAGCTCCTCCTAATACAGACCTCTCGCGTCTTTGGTTTGGTCAGGAACACGATGTCGGTGAAGCTGCGTTTTCTTCCGCACCTCGCAGTTTAGGCCTTTGTGGTCAATATGTCGTTGCAAGAGATGGAGTACTAGGGCTTGCCTGGACTGAAATAGAGGTTATCGTATGTCGAAAACACTCGTTGCAATTTCCCCGAGCTCTCACGACTTTGTACGCAGATCTTTCAATTTCGAATCAACGGAAGAGTACTTGATCAGTCCTTTACGCGGGTCCAGCCAGAGGGCGTTGGCAAGATCCTGGAAGTACAATTTGTTGACAGCCAGACGATTGTGGTCTTAGGGGTCGGTGTTGCCATCTTATCATATCGGTAATACTTAGTCAGTGTGGCAGGGCGTCGCTCGGTGGTATCAGTTATGCCTGGTAGATGCTAATGGAGATAAATGTGACTCAGAAGACGCTCGCTTACAGTATGCTTTCTTGTTACTCGCCCTTGGCTAAACTGATTTTCAAGTCCTTTTTATGATATCTAGGCCACTGCCTACTCAAGCCATTTCCATCGGGACACCCTGCGTAGGCTGCATCATCCATAGCGCGAACGAGATTATTACACTCGGCTGTACATCTTCAGGCCGCAAGGAGTTATCCTTGTTTTTACCATCAGAATCACAAAATTCGTCATATCATCGAGTCTGGCGTTCACGACTCACGATCGCCTCTCGGCAAGCGATCCCCACTACTCTTACCGCGGTGCTTCCCCTAGAATTTGATGCACTTGTATTTGGTTACAGTGCGTATCATACTTCTGCCCGGCCCGTGTCATCTAACGTTTGTTTTTCCAGGTGATGGTCACCTCCGACACACCTCCCTCTCCATACTAGTAACAACGCACCAAAAACCGTGTTCAGAGTCATCCCCTACCTTACATTCCACACAGCCTATAGAGTCACCAGTGTTTCAGAGTACTTCCAATGTTCCCGTACCCGCATCTATCTGCTCGTTGCACCTCATTCGCAACGAACGAACAGGGGAGCGCTTCATCATCGGAGGATCGGACGATGGTGGCATCACCGTATGGACGCTGCGGTACGAAAACAAGCACCCTTTGAAGTTGGAGAACTCATCTATATCTCATCAGGGATCTTGAACTTTGTGCACGTTTCGTCCAGTTTATACTGCCGTTGCTGTGCGTTGTGCAGGTCCGACAACAACAAGAACATGCGGGACCACTACGAGGGTGTGCACTGTGCATATCCATGGATGGAACGATCGCGGTAATTGCTGTGGATGGTTTTGAATTGTACGACCGTCTTGACTGTCGTCTTATTCGAATGTGACGTACTACCCTTTTCCCCAGGTTGTATGTTTTACCAGGTGCATCGTCGCAACTGTCAAGCATCCATCACGGTGTCGGCGAGGACCATAACTTGCTGATGATACTCTACGTCGACGGCACCGCCAGACTCTGGGACATCGGGACGGGCGAGTTCCGGCGTGCAATGGACATAGAAAAGGCTAGAAGCACCCTTAGTTCCTCAAATTGGGTCGAACTGTAAGTTCACTGTCTATCTGTTCCAGTGGACAAACGTCAATCGCTAGCATATCTCGCAGACCGATTGACGGCAGGGATACGAACGTATCTCCTTCGGTATCAACTCTTGCCAACGCGCCTGCCACTTTGGACTCAAGTGAGCTAATGATTTCGAACAACGATGATTTATTCTAACAATATCGACGAGTGTGCACGTTTACAATCGCACTGGAGCGCTTTATGAAGCCCACAGCCGTGGATGCGAAAGCATCTACCAACATCCCAGTCCTGTCCGTGACCCAATCCTCGTCCTTGACGCACCTTCGTACTCTTCTGTCGGTCGTATTGACCGCCGGACTGAATCCGAATATAGACGAAGTATGTGAGCTAAAGTTGGGCATCGCTTTCAGTGCTGGGGGTATTGGACATGTATCGTGAGTCCTACTTTCTGCATCACATGGGTTGTGTATTGAGACCCCCAAAGTAGCCAAGCAACCACCGTATACAACTATCAGAATGCCAAGAATGCATGGTGTATATCTGGGGTTGTCTCAGCCTCACGTGCAATAGCTATCATTGCAATTCTCAAAACAATGTCACTTTACGAGGGTACGCTTTCAAACAAAGATATAATGTGTCTCTGGGGTTAATACTTGTCTCTGTAGACATTAGCGTCGACTGTCAGACTGTGATGACATTTTATGCCACCTCGCTCCCGTCTGTCGTCGGGCCCCAGTTCAAAGCGCCGGATGTCGTTTATCTGGCTCGACAATGGCTAGATGCATCTAGTATGCTCCTCCCTCATGTGCAGTTATTCCAGTGCACTGATTCCACTGCAGACGAGTTGCGTCATGCCGCACGGATTCTATTCAACGCAGGGGTGGTCAAACTTTCAGATGAGGAAAGCGCTGCGCTAGTGAATGCTTGGCAACATAACTGTTAGTGACGCCTCACGTTGTCCGTCTTTTCGTGCGCATCGTGCTGACATGATTCATCAAGTACCGTGCCTACAGCCATCTGTGGATCAAGACTCAAAGCAATCCGGACTTGCGCTCTTCCTTTGTGGCTACATGGCCATCGAGAAATACAGTCTCCTTTCGACAAGGTACGTCACAGTTTCATCCATCTTGTTCGTTGCATCGACGATCCCCACCAGCGCCCTCGTCGACATCTCCAAATCAATCTCGCTGTATCTGCAGGATGACACATCGAGCCACAGTGCTCTTGCCATCGATCTCTGTGCCAAAGGCTTTCACATTTGGCCACACTACGTCGATAGCATGGTCCTCCTGCGTGCGCTCTTTGCTCTCGCGACTAACATTCGAAAGGAGCAAATTTCTGTCCAGAATGTTGGTCCACAAGCACGTTGGGCGGTATTGCAGATTGCGATGCATCACACGGGACTATTCATGACAGTGTTGTCGTTGGACATATTGAATCCGAGGTCGGTGACGGAACGGAAGAGCGTGATGCAGTTGGTGGCGTTCTTGATACGCAAGGTTGATATAGCTTGTGTTCTCTTTGTGCTGACGCTGATGCTAATGCTACAGCGACCGCTAATACTATACCCGAACTTACCGCGACTGATGGAAGCGGTAGTCAAGTCACTGGATCCCAACTCGACGTCAAGCCGGGACGCCGTGCTCGACACCGCGACCGAAATCATTGGACACGTCGTCAAAACGTACGTCCTCCTACTTGGACCATCCATAAAACTTACCGCAACCCTCTCGGACAGCTTTCCCACTGTTGACTTTCATAGTCCATCCCAAAGACTCATCGTCGGCACTTCCGAAGGCGCTTTCATCATGTATGACCTCAAGACTGCTACCCAGCTCTATGTCCTAGAGGGCCACACCCACCCACCGACCGCATGCGCGTTTTCGCCGGATGGCCGACGGCTGGTAACCATGTCGCTCGAAGAAGGCGTTGTGAGGGTATGGAAGGTCGGCACGAGCTTAGCGAGTGTGTTACTGCATCCTGGCAGACCGCCAAGGCAGGGCGACATGGGGTCGCGGCCGTACAAGTCGTTTCCTTTCAACGTCGGGGAGGAGGGTGAGTATTGTGGAGTTGCTTTTCACGTCGAGAGACAGGGTCGCTGACCGTTGCTGTTTCCCTTTCCCGTTCTCGTTCGTGCCTTCTCGTCTTCTTTGTAGCCAACATGACGATCGCAGGCACGTTAGAGTGGGTGAGGTTCGAATGGACATCGGATCGCAGCGTTCGACTGCATATACGGGAGAGCATTCTGTCTTTTAGTGCATGATCGGTGAGGATTACCAAGCGTGCATGCGCTACGATGTAGTCCCGCCTATCTGATGCCCTCCACATTGGACATGCACGTCCCGGATTCCAAAGGGACCAGAATGATAAAAGGAGGGGAGTTCAGGATGGGGCTGGTGTAGTGCAGGTACTAGAAGTTGAGTTGGACCCGTAGTAAGTAATTTGGTATGCCACGAGATCGAGAAATGGCACGTCTTTGATCAAGTTGTAGGCATATCACGGGTGTCGCGAACCTGTTGAGCCGTGGACACTCCATTGCGTTTCGAACCAGTTCAGAGTTTCGCAGGTGACATATGTCGGACGGGCCTAATCTCCCAATCGCGGCGCCTCGAAGTAGTTCATGCTTACGCGTCGGTACAGTGACAACAGACGTCAATCAAGGACGATACGGATACGGGCTTTTATCGATATATCCTTTCCTCTATTGAACCAAGTCGTTCTGTGACTGTGACTTGTACTACCAATCAATTTAGCCATCAAAATGCGAATCACTGGCAATGCCCCATCACAGTCTACCGACCCGCGCGTGACGTTCCGAACTTCCGGACAAATTGACCAAGTATCCATTTTTTTCGCCACCGTCATCACTTGGGCTTCATTAGTCTGATTATGAAATGATTCAACTCATATTTCAGGTTCCTTTGTCGATTACTGAATGTACTTCATTCCGACGACTATCTTTGCGATCGTGCTTAATGCAAAGCCTGTGCCTAACGGGAAACGTAGTGCGTAGCCATACGGCTCACCAGATGCTCGGATTCCTTTTTGAATTCCCACACAAACGTCGATCTCCATGCAGTTACCTCTTATGCTGAATCGATCGATCAGAGCGTACGTGGTGCAATGTATGTGGGATCAACCGCGCCACAATTACTCAGGGATCTTTTTGTTTTAGCAGGATCCTTTGTGGCCTTGACAATTACGAGAAGAACACAGGAATGCGCAACCCATTCGCTGTGAATGGGAGCGAGCCCAGAAAGCGCGGTGCTGGCGTTCCCTCGACAAGTTATAGAGACTAGATATGGTATGACGATATTTCGATTGGTGCACCCGCCGAGATCTTCAAAGGTAACTTCTTCTTGACTTCTCCTACTTATACATGGTTATTCCAACCTCCACACAGTCAAAATCGACACCGGTTCTAGGTGTGTGCTTTGTCTTGAGCTCATGCTCTTTTTTGTTCAAGTAAACGCAGTAATCTCTTCGTGCCACAATCTCCCTGTGGTTCGAGCTGTGAAGGTCGCAAACTCTGGAACCATGATTCATCCAGAACTGCCAAAGCATTGAGTAGTGACTTTGAGCTCCTTTTTGCCGACGGAACACTGGTCAAAGGTGATCAGTACACTGAAAATATCACCATCGCTGGTTTTACTGTACGTTTATTTTGTTGCTTACGAGAGTGCTGACGCGTTGACGGCCAAGCAGGCATACCCTCAAATCTTTGGTGCTGCAACGTCATACAGCTCTCAATTATGCATCGATAACTTCCCTGCAGACTGTTACTTGGGAATGGCCTTCTCCGTTTCGAGGTATCCTTAGTACTGTGTTCGAAACGGCTTGTCACTCAAAAGCAGGTAATGAATCCGACATTTTCATTCAAGTTCTCCTCCTCTGGCGGGGAGATATACCTTGGTGGAGCGAACAGTATGCTCTACGATGGCTTCATAGCCTATACCAGTGTAATAGAACCGGTGAGCTGAGATAGCAAGTGGACTTGGTCATTTACTTATATTAGCACCAAGGGGTTCTGGCAGGTAACCATGGCGATATTCGTGAAGATGGCGGAAAATATACCCATCGCCCTCGACACTGGTGCCAACTTCATCCTTGGTGACCGGGACCGAGTTTCAATTCTATGAATATCTTGGTGGTGAGTCCTTCGAACACGCTGTGTCTACTATGCCTGTATGTTCTGAGTTCCTATCACGTTTGATATTTCAGTTCCAGTGGCGCCCTGCAGTCCCGTGCAACTCTTTCCCGGCACTGAGCTTTACCT
>JBBPLX010000018.1:0-94352 GCA_038090015.1 Leccinellum albellum
AAGAACAAAGAAAAGAAAAAGAAGAAAGAGAAGAAAGAGAAAGAGAAAGAGAAGGATGCCGAGGGTGCCGAGGACGATGAAGCGCGGAGAGAGAGGAAACGTTTGAAGAAAGAAAAAAGAGCAAGGGAGGCGGCGGCGGCAAGTGCTTAAGTGTATGTAGCATGGTGTTTGATGACTCTGTGCTTGCAGCGAGCTCAAGGCACCCGTATTTGTATATCTGTTCCACCTTGATTGATGATCCTCCTCGCAACCTTTACTACTGATGGCCAAGATATCTGGCACTGCTTCGTTTCCATCAATCAACTCGCCTCACTGACAGATGGATTCCTTGATTATTCCATATAAATGTAACCGTTTCTTTCAAGTTTGAGCACCTTACTCCTCGTCACGGTATTTGTCGCCATGACCGTCGTACAACCGGTCGAAAAGTCAAAGATCCAGAAAGCCCTGCCTAAATTTGAGACCGGTGAGCACCACAGGCCACTGCCAGCAGACACCCTGAGGCCTAGTTGCTTGGCACAGGTCCCGACTATGAGATCTTATATTCTCTTGGGGAAGGTGCATATGGAACTGTAGTAGCAGCTTTCTACAGGCCCTCTAGGAAATACGTGGCGATAAAGAAGATTCTTCCATTTGACCATACCCTCTTCTGCCTGCGAACGCTGCGAGAACTCAAGCTGCTCAAGTTCTTTTCTGAAGTATGCGTGAATGAAAACGCAAGTACATCTCACCAACTTATGAGATGTGTACATGTCGCTGACGACAACGGCCAATTCAGATCATCTCGATATTAGACATTATCAAGCCTCCATCCCTAGATGATTTCAAGGAAGTCTACTGTAAGATCGCTTGCGACAGACTGCTTGGTATTTGCTCAACTTAAGCCAGTTGTTCAAGAATTGATGCAGACCGACTTGCACCGCGTTATCCGCACTCAATCGCTCTCTGACGACCACTGCCAGGTGATTACCTGCCTTCTTTCAATCGGAACCTCCATTCACACGGTCCTTCCTAGTACTTCATCTACCAGCTTCTCCGAGCCCTCAAGTCCATCCATAGTGCAAATATCGTTCATCGCGACCTCAAACCTGCAAACCTGCTGATAAATGCCAACTGTGATCTAAAAGTCTGTGATTTTGGTCTAGCCAGAAGCATGGCGTCGACTGCGCCTGGGGCGAAGGAGGTAGGACTGATGACAGAGTATGTCGCGACGCGCTGGTATCGGGCGCCTGAGATCATGCTTTCGTTTAAGATGTACACCAAGGTTCGTTTGTCTGCCCCTGGATTGCCAAGCCGAGATTTCAATATTTTCAGGCTGTCGATCTGTGGGCGGTTGGCTGCATCCTGGCAGAGTTGCTTAGCCGGAAACCCCTCTTCCCGGGCCGGGATTACGGACATCAGCTTGACCTAATCTTGGATGTGATAGGTCAGTTTCCCACTACAAATATCCTCTTTGCCGTGCAACTCAACCGCGTGGCTGGACAGGTACACCGACACTGGATGAGTTCTATTCCATCACTTCGCGGCGATCGAGGGACTACATCAGAGGACTTCCTATTCGCAAGCGGAAACCCTTTTCCCAACTGTTCCCGAAAGCGACACCGGATGCTATCGATTTCTTGCAGAAAACATTGGTCAACAAGCCGCTTTCCTAGCTGAATACTTGACCTCTGACAACCAATTGCAGACATTTGATTCAAGGAAGCGCATAACTGTCGATGAAGCTCTAGAACATCCATACGTCTCAGCATATGTATGTACGTTTCACTGGGATTTGTTAACCGAGTCGTCGTTGACAGATAACTCTATCATCAAAGCATGATCCTGAGGACGAGCCTAGCGTCGTGTCCTTGGATCCCGATTATTTTGATTTTGATAGTAAGCTCGACCATGGAGACCTCTATCCTTCTTTGTGCTTACATCTTTTGATAGGGTACAAGGACGATCTGACCAAGGCGGAGTTGAAAGGTACCTGATATGCACCTAATGTAGCGTCATATCTGATCAACGCTTCCAGAACTCTTATTCGAAGAAATACAATCATTTATTCCCTCAATCTGACCTGGAATTACAGCTTACACGGCTGCACGCAACCCACCAAAGTGTGGTTTAACTTATTATCTCCTTCACGACTAGTACTTTGCCGACTTTTGTGCCATATTCAGAATTAATATTGTACATATAATTTCATACGATCTGAAAGTCAAATCAACCGTGGAACCGATAGTCGAAAAGGTAAGAAATAAATAGTGTACCTGATTGGCCGAAGTCGCATCCAATACATCCAACAATAACCTCCGATGATCACCATGACCTTGAGGTTCAGAACCTGCCACTTGCCCAGAACCCCGAGGCAACGCCATCGACACCAAAATCTCCAAATCTCGTATCGACATCTAACTCGGTTCCATACATCGTACGCTTCGCGGGAGGAACAGGGGTACCTTGCTCAGTGGCGGAGGTTTTGATAGCCGTCAGACCGAGACCAGAGGCAACTTCGTTACTCGAAGGTGCTCTTTGGAGGCCATTCGATCCGCTAGTTTCCCCACGGGCCTGAGAACCACCCGAGGCAGCGCGCCCGCTTGCCCTCGAGCTCGATCGTGGGGCGCCAAATGTCCCGAGCCGATCGGAGTGGCGACTCCCGGGACGATCAGGATTTGGTGCTGGCGAAGGGGATGTGGGTGGTTCTGGATGAGGGAAGGTTCCCATCGCAAGAGGATACACAGCCTGTGCGGGTGTTGACGCAATCGGCACAAAGGTAAAGTTAAATGGGTTCTGATTCTCGACGTTGTTTGCGGAGCTAGTTGTGGGTGCACTCATGATGGGAGGGGAGGTGGGGGCGTAGAAGTTCTGAGTGCGTTCAATCGGAGGCGGCGGGTCTTCTTCCCGTCCACGGAAGATGGAAAAACCGCCAGGCCGCCTAGAGGTTTCCGGGAGAATACAAGATTCAACTCGTGAAGCTTCTGACGGTGGGGGCGTTTCTCTGGATCTGTCCTCTAGTTCATGCACCTTCACTCGCTTGTGAGGTGGTGGACCGATATTGCTCTCAGGCTGAATCTCCGTACCCTCTTGTTCCCCTTCGAAGACTCCGGAAGTACTACTCGATATAGAATCTCGAGGACGTTTACCCAGCGTCGAGTGCGGGAATCCAGGCAATAACGAACCGGGTTGCCCACGTTGTTCCACATCATTAGAGGATCGCAAGTCAGGCGGGGCAGGGGCATCGAGGTTAGTGGGGTCACTCGAAACATCGCATGGTTCCAAATTCTCAGTGGGTGGGAGACTATCTTCTGTTCAGATCAGAGAACAAAGAGGAGCTGCAAGTTCACCTACGCGAATGAAGGACGATATGGAGTCCGGACGCGTTTTGGCGTCGAAGGCGGCTCTGGTATTCGAACTGAATACTCTTGAGCTGTCGTCACAGAGGAATCAAGGGGAGGCGAGTTCTTTTCCCGAGCAAGAAGATCTTGGATCTCCGACGTAAGATTTCGAATCTTGGTCTCAAACGACTCGATCAAGGAAGAGACCTTCTCTTTTAAATCGGTAAGCTGTGCTTTGTGGGATTCTAGCTCTTGTTGTACAGGAGCAAGCTAACCGCGAATAAGTACTATGATGAAAAGTTCTACGGTGACACCACTTACCGCTTCGGCGATCGCAGTTTCCATGGCCTCGCCCGACGGCCCAGCCACCGAACGCACGGCTGGCTGCGGTTGTATACTTGCGAGCTCTGGGTTCATCTCGGAACCCACTGTACAGTGAAAGTAAGTATAAGTGTTCAGAAAAGTCAAAGTTGGCGCGACGGTGCTTACGCGGGGGAACTTGTGTAGAACCATCCAATTCTGGTTCTGGAAAAATCTCAACATAAAGACCATCACAAGAAGCTCTGCACCTGACCTTCTGTAATAGTTGCTTCGGTCGGCAACATTGACCTGCTACTCCTAGCTCTCTTTGGTGTCCGAGAAACGCTGACGGATTTGGTGACAGCACGAGCACCAGATCCACCTGCTATTACTGGACGACCGACACCAAGCTTATACTGAGTTTGTTTCGATTTCCTTGTTCGTTGGGGGACTGGGTGTTCATGTGATTCGAATTGGCGACATTGAGGAAGGGCAGGTTCACCATCGTTGTCGGAGCCATGGATGATGACAGAACCGGTCGACTGTCCCCTAGGTTTGGCTCCGGTGAGGCTTGGTATTCTGGCTGAGGGTGGCCGTTGAGGTGACTGTGGAGGATTGCGCCGTGGTAGTTGTGGCCTGTGCCAGAGTCAGAAAGGAATACAGAACCAGGAATTAGCTCAGACTCACTGTGAAGCATCGAGTAGGAGATCAATGAGTGTCTCGGTCTTGAGATTGGCCCTTACGCCATAGTCCTGAGTAGTACATATGGTGAGATCTAAGAAGGACGTGAGAAGGAAAGGGTGAGCGTACTTTGCACAACTTCTGTATGTCAGTACGTTTCATAGCCTCGAGGGCATCTCTTGCGAACACTGGGCTCATTGAGTGTGCCGGCGATGAAAGTCGTGGTTTGAGTGCAACAGAGGAGACAATAAAGCGAACCAAACAACGCGAGGTCACGTGATAGGGGTGTATATGTGCGTGCGGACAATGAGCGTAAGTGTCCTCGTGCCCCATCAATCATATCATGATTAATATAAATATTAGACAGACATGCTCATGCAACGCATGCCCACCTTTTCCCTCGCTCAGATTGCCCAACACAACACCTCAACGTGCGCTTTCTCTTTCTAACTAGCTTACCCCCGTGTCTCATCCTCGCACACAGCTCCTGTTGGGTCATCATCAGGAACAAGGTGTACGACGTCACCGACTTGCTATTCGGAAGTCTATGTCTGTTTCACCTCCTTATCTCTCTTATTTCTCTATCTAGGATCACCCCGGCGGACCTCAAGTCATCCTGGCTCTTGGTGGCCGCGATGCCACCGCAGCCTTCGTACCGATCCACCCTTCCGATACACTTGACAAGCACATCCCTCCGGAAAAGCATCTTGGTGATCTCGACCATGTTTCGATCACCGAACTGAAACAAGCAAAGAAGAACCAGATTAAGACAAGGGATGAGCTGCGTGTGGAGGAGGCTCTCAAGAATAAACCCCCCCTCAGCCGAATCATCAATGTCCAAGACATGGAGGTATGGCAGGCGCTTCCATCAATTTATATTGCTTTTCATTCTCGTGGCTCTCCTTAGGAGACAGCCAAGAAAATCCTTCCTTACAAAGCTCTGGCCTATTACGCGTCCGCCGCAGATGACTCTATAAGTATGCCCCAGTTTCTGCGTGGTTATTCGCATCATTGAATCAGTATGAAAAGCATGCACGGAAAACGCTCATGCATTCAGTCGCTTCTTCTTCCATCCTAGAGTAATGAAGACCGTCTCTGACTGCGACACCTCCTCAACCATTCTTGGTCACAGGACATCTATACCAGTGTATATTAGTGGTTCTGCATTAGCTCGGCTAGGTCATCCTCTCGGCGAAGTCAATCTTACCCGCGGCGCCTACAAGACTGGCATCATACAAATGGTTTCTTCCAATTCTTCGCTTTCGTATGCCCAGATTGCTTCCGCTCGAGGCTCGCCCGATCAGCCCATCTTCTTCCAGTTGTACAAACACAAGAATGATGCTATCGCCGCCAAACGCCTTCGAGAAGTCGAAGCTCTGGGCTACAATGCGATCTTCCTTACTGTCGATGCGCTTGTTCCATCAAACCGAGAGTTGGATACCCGTGCCCCTCACTACCTAGAGGATTTCGAGAACCAAGGAGTCAAACTTCCCTCAGTCACCAAAGACGACGAAGCGGAAATTGGTACGTTAGGCACTGCTGGCGGACTCATTATCAACAACGATGTGGATATGACCTGGGAAAAAGTCTTTCTTTTTTATTTTTATTGTTGCATTCGATTCACACCATCTCCGGGCCGCAGACCATCCCGTGGATGCGAAGCATCACGAGACTTCCTGTGGTCATCAAAGGTATGCCTTTTTGTGTTTGTTTCTCACATACGCTGATAGGCGGGGTAGGGATTCAATGTGTCGCGGTAAGATTTCCCCCGCTTTACTGTTGCCGAATCCTGACTCCGGCAAGGATGCCGTTCTCGCTGCAGAGGCCGGCTGCCAAGGAATTGTGTTGTCGAATCATGGTGGTGAGTCTTTATCTTGTAGGCTGCTAACATGATTCATCGTCTGCACCCAGGCCGTCAACTTGACTAGTGAGTGATGGGAACGGTTGGCCATATAACTTACGTTCTAATTAACGGATAAATATAAGCTCACTTCCGCCTTTGGAAGTACTGTACAAGCTCCGCAGGGAACATCCAGAGGTGTTTGAGAAGACAGAAGGTCTGTAATTCGCTCTATTATTTTCTGGCCTGCCTGATTGAACGGGTGCAGTCTACATTGATGGTGGCATCCGTCGCGGAACTGGTCGGTGAACAAATGGTTAGACTTAGTGGCTTCAAATTCACGGCCTCTAGATGTACTTAAAGCTCTCTGCCTCGGTGCAAAGGCTGTTGGGCTCGGCCGCGCCTTCCTCTATGCGCAGAGCGTGAGTACCGCCCTCCCTTGGAATGCATTACGTTTATAGTTTTCTAGGCTTACGGTGAAGCGGGCGTTGCTCATTTGGTACGACTACTGCAACGCGAAATTAAGTTTGGTATGCAGTCTCTTGGTGTCCAGTCGCTTGATCAACTCTCCCCCGATATGGTGAGTGTTCACATGATAGGCAAGGTCGTATGTATTGAGATTGTAAAAACGAGGTCGAGCGTGTGGATTGGCAACCCACGATACTTGCTAAACTATGATAGTCGAAGGGTGCACGTAGTGGACATATGTATCCAGCCATTTAGAAACAATTCGTGTACTCCGAGTGACTCACGTGACCGTACCTCAGGCAACATTGTCTGCTCAGCCTCGTGTTGCAAGTTGAACTCTTAACTTGACATTCTCCACGACGCTCGCACCTGTACTATTAGCTTCTACTCCATCTTCCGCCCTAAATCTATTACACTCTCGCATTACTTTGGGAATCGCATGGGATTCTGTCGAAGATGTGGTGATATTGTCACCGGAACGCGTTGCAAATGTGGTGGCACAGCAGTCGGTTTGTTTGTCGCTTGATTGCTGGTTAAACATCGTAGCTGAAGGAGAGTAGCACCTGTTTTACAGTGGTCATCTTCCAAATGTCAGACAGTCGACAGGTGGTCACAGACTTACATCTCGAAAGACAAATCTCCAGCGCATTCATCCATTCAGATCGACAGCACCTTCGCACTTTCGGGACAAGATGTTAGTCCGGAACAGTCTGTCCTACAGCCTACTGCCGGCAGGTTTATTCGCCCAAGTTCCTCTCGCCTTTCCTCTCCCATTTCTACCCGCATCATCAGCTCACACCTCAGCTCAGCTTCTCGCCCTCCATCTCCATCGAGGCGATCGTTTGACATCCAAGAGCGTAGTGCGCCCCCCTCCCCGACTGATCTTGCGGCTGCGGCTGGCGTTTTGCAAACACCAAACGCGCCGGAACTTTCCAAGGCGTACGGTTCGGTGTTGCAGCCCAAAGAGTCTCTTGCAACATACTCGTGTGCAATCTGCTTCACAGAATTCCAACCGGATGCGACAATCTTCCCAGATCCCTCTGCTCCTGGTTTATCCGACCGGTTTTTGTGTCGACCATGTTTCATCATCCACGGCGGGTCCAAGGGTGATTGTCCAGTCTGTCATCGACCTGTCCTCGCTCTGAAAAGCGAAGGGGGCTTTGTCGAAACGTCTGGTCTCTTTTGGCATAAGAAGTGCTTCAGGTGCGACGGATGTCGCAAGAACATTGGCGATACCCCTATGGTTGATTTGTTCGGTCAACCATCCTGTGCTGACTGCTTCGACAGCTGTTTGAAGCGAAACAGCACGCCACGGAGGTCCCATCCATTGCACAGCTTTGAGAAGGTTGACGGTCGAACACCGGTCACTCTTTTAAAGGACTCGAAGAGTCGGGAGGGTAGTCCCGCAATCGATGAACTCGAACAAAGACTTGGAATTTTAAAGAGTAGGGAAGGTAGCCCTGTTCTCGAGGAACTCACACAGCGACTGAATGCGGTACTTAATCGTACACCTCGTGACCCCGCACTGTCAATGTTTTCATCTACGTCGCATCTAAATAAGGATGAAAGTAGCCCGCTTTCGAATCGCATCTTGCAAAGGAAGAAGTCAGCGACACTCATCACTTCTCGTCATGGGGCCGATCCTGTTGATATCTTATCCTCCGATGCGGACTCTCTTGCCGAAGGGAAGACAAATGGACCCCGTCATGCAATCCGTACGGAAAGTGCATATGAAGATAATGACCCTCCGTCAACTAGACCATCGTTTGACGCAATAGAGGAAATGAAAAATCGGATCATGGATCAAGTCACTTCCTCACCTTTCTCGTCTTCAGATCCAATTTGTTCTCCCGACCTGCAGCCACCCTCCGTGGTCATGAATTCTCCCGTGTCTTCCCCATCGCGAATTCCACATTTGTCTAGAGTTAGTGGTTCCCCTCGTCTGCGACACGCACTGAGCGCCTCAAGCTTACGCTCACCACGAGCATCATGGACCCCCTCTACTCCTGATCTGATACCAGATATCTCTGACACTCTGACACAGTCATCGGGACCTTCTTCCCCACCAACTTTCAGCCCTCATGTGTATCCTCATGACGATCTCGGTGGCAATGAAGCAGAACACACGCCCATTAAAGATGCAACTCTTGAACGCCCTACCTCAGGCATGGTTACCCCAAAGTCAAGAGATTCGCTCAGCAAGTCCTCGATACCGACTGCCACTCTCTCCTCTGGATCTCTCTGTGCCAAGTGTGGCGGATCATTGTTTGCTACTGGAGGAAGTGGCCGCTTTGTCACGGTTCCAGAACTCAGTGGCAACGGGCCCCCAAAGACTTATCACACAGAATGCTTCCGTTGCGCTTTGTGTGATGGACCTTTTAAAGAAACGACTAATGGACAAGCAGTCTTCGTGCGGGGAGAAGGAGGTGCTTGCCACATCGAGGTTAGTCGAGGAATATGAAACTCAAAATTGACAAGCCCTCATTTGTTTTGAAACATATTGGTTAGTGTGCACCACCGGACAAGGTGCAGCTCAAGTCCGCAGTTTCGCCGAGCACCATCCGATCTTCATTGACCGATCGCACTGTAAGCCCACCTCTGATACCACTTACGAACACTATCTGGACCGCAACTAAGCACAATTCGAGGACGAGCCATACCCAGCCACTCAAAGGATCAACCCAATCCAGTAACAGTCCATATTCATCTTCTCGCTATGAGCGCCTGCCTACGTCTGTGCCGTCGTCTTCTTCCCGATTCGGTAGTTCGAGTGCATGCCCTGGGTGCCAGAAGGCAGTCTCTCCCATGGAGCTTGGTGTTGTTCCTGGACCTCAGGGGTCAAGGTGGCATGTCGCTTGTTTGGTGTGCGGGGGGAAGGGTATTGGTAAGGGCAAGCGGGACAAGTCGCAACCAGGGTGTGGCAAAAGGTTAGACTCTGCCGCGAAACGAGATGCGCAAGGTGGTGTGTGGTGCAGAGAGTGTCTGGTGAGCACTTTGCATACATGCATGGTAGCAGACATTCTAAGGGAGTGTTCGCAGCTTCTGCTTCCATTGCACGTGAGAAACCCTAGCATGGAATCACCGGTCAAACCGCTCGTGCCGTCGTATACAGGTCGTAGCACAGGGACAGGGGGCGCCGGGTCTTTCATCGGACCTCAGATGACAGGCACGACGACCATTGCGCGACAGTTCACGGGGCGTGGCGGGGGAGATGTCTTGCGGCAGCTCACGGGCGGGGGAATGAGCCCGACAAGACAGTTGGCGGGGAGTCCGACTAAGCAGCTGGGATTGGCGACGCCTCGACCTAGACCGAAGAGTGTAATTGGGATGAGGGGAAGTAAATCGATAGACGAGGGGAGGGGTATGTATCTTGTGCGACAGATGACGGGTGGTGGTGGGTCATTTGGTGTGTGAAATAGTCGTACGCTGTTGTCGGGTTGCCATGCAAGTGTTGTTTTTGTCTCAGACCCTCCGGTGTGATGTCAGATTCTTGACGACGTGTTGAGATGGGTGCACCCTTGCTCTATTCTTTGCCTCTCTCGTCCGTTGCTGCTAGTAGTGGCCCCATCACATCAGTGGCCATTGGAGCCATCACCATCCTGGTCATCGATTGCACCGCAAGCCATCTCTCGTTCTCGTTCTTTTCTTCCTTTCCACCACTCTCTCTTTCTGATGGCAGCTAATGTCTTGGTCGCCTGTGACCCTTTCACTACTTGGTATGAATTCTCCCACTCTCTTTCATGGAGTAATAATTGCGAGGTTCGTACTTCTCTCCCCACCAGCTGCCGGCACTGACAAAAGCAGGTTGCGGACATACTCTCAGATATTCCTTTCATATCTGTCGGCATCCTGGTGTTCGGTGTATCACTGTTGTTCCTTGCCCTACGCAGAGTATCATTGTGAGCGCAGCCGGTTACGTTGCGTCTCGTCTTCTGCTTAGCTCCCTCACAGACTCTGGCTTTTTGCCTCCACCTCACTAGCCTTCGTCGCTGTGGTCGTCGACCTGGGTAAACTCCTTGCCGATGAAGCCAGGGGCACAACCTTGGCTGTCAGCCTACCCGCCATCAGAGCGAGGGAGATCTTACTCGCCTTGTCTATTGGCTTCCGCTTCCTCTTTTATTGGTCTTACGTCACTGAGCCACCCCGCAAGTATCTATCTGCGACATCTACACCCTTCAAATTTTGTATAAAGTTGAAATCCACTCATGAACCTCACAGCGCAAGCTGGACGCGCTGGGGATGGCCGGGAAAACTCCTTGGGGTTAGCTTGCTGGCGGCCATCGTGATCATCACTTCCCTGCAGATTGCTTGGCGTGTAGTCCACCGATTCCACCAGTATAGCAGCGTCTATGCCGCCGATGCGGCACTAGAGTTGCTCGTGTCTTTCTTGTTTCTCCTGAAGCTCTTGTTGAATACTATCGCCCCCGATTCGCCCAATAGCATGTTGGTACATACATTCAGAGAGTGTCTCGCCCCAATTTCCGCGCTCCTGGTCAACATCGCCATTGGTGTAGGGGATCTTCTGCTGTGTGAGTCATCTTTGCCATCTACCTTCAGAGAACCTTACCTTCCTTACAGTCGCTTTCACTGAATCCACGGTCGGTCGCCTACTTCAAGCCTTTGAGGTCTCTATCATCGTCGTATTTGTTGTGGCCATCGCCTTTTTCAAACATCGCGATATGCCCGCCGCCTCGTCACAAGGCGCAGGTCCCCGCGACTCCCCGTTCACACTTCCCGAACCAGTTCGTGGATCTACATTCAGGGTCACTACACCACATGTTGAGACCCCTCGTATGTCCACGGTCCTTAGGACGGCAACCCCAAACCGAGATTCAAGTCGCGAGGTACTCCATCGTTCAGCGCATCGTTCGCTGAACCACGTATCGTCGTGGATGTCATCCAAGTTCTCAAGAAACCGATTGGGTCGCGGCGATGAAGAAGTTAAACTCTGGAACGCAGAGAACGTAAAAGCAAACCCTCCATATGCTGGAAGTATGCTCACAGAACTGCGAACCGGCAGTATCGTGTCATCTCAAGAATCCAGAGAATGGGGTGAACATGTGCGCGAAGCACCCAATAATTACCTGTCGGTCGTTCCTACTTTAGATGCTCAGGCTGAAATAGCGCGGTCCATGAGAGGCTCCATACACAGTGGCCGGATCCTACACTCCACTCAACCTAACGTTCCGCGGCGTACGATTTCAGCCCAAGTTCAAACGGGCTCGACTTCTCTTTTGTCCGTTCCTCCGTCGGTTTCTCCTGGAATAGCGCATGCAAAAAGTATGGCAATGGCCCCGCAAGATCCCCCCTGTGATGTCCAGTCCCTCGCGAGTGCTTCGGAATCGCGAACATCACTAGAAGAACTGTTGAGACAGCAAAGTCAGCTAGATCGGAGCATAGAGGCACTCAGGTTGTTTTCCACGCGGACGTCCATCGATTCTAGTATGGTCCTAAGCCCCCAAAGCGCGGAACTGAGTCGTTCAGCGTCTATTGGCCAAAGGACCATTTCTTCTGACGTCTCCTTGAGTAACTTTCCCGCTCCTCCTTGGTCAACAAACTCGGTACCATCGCTTCCATCATCCCCAGGCTTGTCGGCAATCAAGCGTCTGCGAGGAGACAGACGAGTTCGCCTTGCCGCCGCCCGTACGACTCCCGTTCAAGACACATATGCCAAGTCTGCTGCGTCTCTCGTTGACATCCCAAGCTCCCCTCATTTGTATAGCATTCCGCACACACCCGTAGGCGAAGAGAACGAACGTCTTTATGCAGAGGCAGGGGAGCCTCCTCGGCCTGACTCTGATGGAACGCAGTACAACGTAACTTCATTTATAGGTGGTAAGTTCACCGGTTCCGGTGAGAGCGTTTCTGACGTCTTCGAAGGCCTAGCGACACCTGCCAGTGGTGAACCAAAACCAGTGAAACCTTGGTTGTTCAGAGAGAGGGAGAGCGGAATGAGTATCGGGACCTCCGAAACCAGCTCAAGTATCTACCTGGTTCCTCCACGCACGCTGCCCCTGGAGAGGCAGCTCGCACTCTCCTCAACGTCGTCCCAAGGAGATATTGTGGATGAACCTTCCATGGTGTACAGGACCAACGAGCGAAGGAACCACTCTCCAGTTATCTCCATTTCCCCACCAACCCCTGCGACGCACCCGGGCGATGCAGGAAATAATACGTCGACAATCGGACCCCCGCGAGAGTCTGGCTTACCTATATCCCCACTGGCAGGGGGAGCTGCCAGTAGGTCTCAGAGGACGTTTGTACGACCAAGACCTCCACCACTAGTTATCAAGTCACATGCTAGACAGAACCCCAGCAGCTCGCGAGTACAGGTACTAGCGGATGACTAGGTTTCTGTACGTTTCAGTGTGATTAGTATCGGTTGTTATTGTGGAGCAATCACGTGCTTTCCTTGATGCTAATGTGAAGCTTGATCGAAATGGCTTGTACAGGCGTTGGACAGCATGTCGCGTCCTGCACACTCCGTCTCTTACTTCCATCATGTCCACATTTCCTGACTATTATAATATCCTTGGTGTACAGAGATCAGCGTCTTTGGAGGACATTAAGCAGGCTTACAGGAAGGAGTCGCTGAGGTATGAATGCGCAGTCGTTGACGTACCGTGTATTCATACTCGTCTCATAGGACGCACCCAGACAGATTGACTAATGCAACTGATGCTGAGAAGAAAGTTGCCACAGAGAAATTCCAGGTACATAGTTCCTTGCTCTCCTGCGAGAATAACGCCGCAGTCCATTGCTCATAGTACCTCCTTCCAACTGTACTAGGCAGTTGCGGATGCATACTATGTCCTCTCCGATCCCGTACGAAGGAAGGAATATGACGCTCTTTATTCCTCTAAATCACAAAGCGACAAGAGCGCTGACCCAAAAGCCTCGTCAAACTTCTTTCGCCAGTTCGACAACATGTTTGGCAGCGCGGCCGCTGGTGCATCCCAAAACAAAGGACAGGAGAAGCGGCCTGATGCTGAGAACGTCTTCGCCGA
Source organism: Leccinellum albellum (assembly GCA_038090015.1). Taxonomy (NCBI): domain Eukaryota; kingdom Fungi; phylum Basidiomycota; class Agaricomycetes; order Boletales; family Boletaceae; genus Leccinellum; species Leccinellum albellum. The sequence goes on from JBBPLX010000018.1 coordinate 13,617, forward strand.
TGTTTTTGACGAGGTACGAGTCCTACCTTGAAGGATATTCTCTGGTATTTGCTGAATCTGGTCAAGCTTCTTCGCCCAGAAGTCGAACGACACACACCATGGTGGTCATACCTCGGTACTGCGTGTGGCGGAGGTGAGCCGCAACCATATGAGGGAATATGAACTGGCCCTTTACTCTATTCACAGGCCTAGGCTTCATCGTGGCCAACGTGCCGGGCCTTGTGCTTGGTGCTGTCGCTGGTAATCGATTGGGTGCAATCCGCGACGCCAAAGGTAAAAGCGTCGCCGCGGTATTTTCAGAACTTGGCGCAACCCAGAAAGCAGAGGTGTGTCTCGATAGCTATTCGTCACCTGAGCTAGGTTCCAATATTTGTCCAGATTCTCCGCGCGCTCGCTGTCAAGGTGCTGGGTTCTGCCTTGTAGCTAGGTTGATGATCTGTCTGTATGTTAGTCGATAGGCTGCCACGCTTTGTGTCACGGATGTTTTCACACTCGGTTGTTGTATTTGTACACGTCTTTCATGTTTACTACCAAACACGATCCTGGCTGCGGCAGCAACTTCCAGCACCATGTCACCAACGCGCACTGCTGCCGCCATTAATCAGGATCGGAACCGTAACTCAGGTTAGCCATTGAATATTGGGATTACCCGCCTGAAAACGACTCGGCTTTCCCGCAGGACGTAAGGCAACCCTCCGACGCGCTGCGAGCGTGCCTGCCATCAGTCGGCGAGAAAATCCACGGCTAGGTAATTTGTGACGCGCTGCTCATCCCATTTCTTCTCGCATTAACCTCCATCATCGCAGAGTCTCTACGATCGAGAAAACAAAGTGAGTACACGAATCCACGTAGGCTGAGAGATCTCTGATCGCCTACAGGCTCATTATTGGATGTCAGTGACATACCATCGTCAAGTTTTCCCGTTTGCGTTGCTGGTGAGGAAGATGGCCATCGTCCGACTCGACTCACCACCGCAGCACGTGGACGCAAGCGTGGTCCGTCGCCTCATGGGACGCCCCAAACGGATTCCATAGCGAGCAGATCAGCGTTGGTGGCGGAACCAATAGCTGACAGCGAACAACGTCCTCGGAAGAGACGTAAACGATCCCCAGTTCCTTCCGCCACAGCCAGTTCATCTCAGCTCACCGCACCGTCACAGTCGCGTAGACGCACACGATCGAGGGTTGGTTCTCCCGTAACGGATGTGGAATATGTTACACCGTCACGGATCTCTGCTCGTCTTGCGCGCAAGACTCATCCTATTATCAACTATCGTAGCACGGATATCTATACACATCTAGCAGATCCAGATAGCGCAGGACGCCTACTAAGCGAACCGTCAATCAGCTCTCTCGTTCTTGCCACCCCAAAAGATACGACAGTTGGAAAACCTAGGGGCCGCCGAAGGAAGACCATCGACCTTGGAGACGAGGTTACGAAAAGGAATCTAATGGAGGAATGGGCTCAACTGCGTCAATCGCAGGGTGCTCTTCCGCTTTCTGGGATCGATCAAAATGCTTGCCTCAGCGAAATGCCTTTTCGCGGCGCTCCGAATGGTGGTGGATCCATTTCATATATACAGCTCCAACCAACTATCAACAGAAACTCGCCCGATCCTGGCCTTATAAAAAGCCAGACAACGACCGTTGCCGCCTCCTCACAATCAGAAGACATGATACTTGACATTCCCTCCAATAGCTCATCTTTAGTTCCGATAGATCTTGGCGATGGCGAAACTGATCAACTCATGGTTCCCGGCAAAAGCGTTGAAGCACCATCAATCCCGGTTACCAATCTCCGTGTGGACGAAGACTTTCCTAATGATAAATCGACCGGCGCCCCAGAACTTGCGTATCACCATGAAGTGTTGCAACTCCCTAGGTCATCCCCGCCGGTTTCACGAGATGATCCTGTTCACATCAGACATAATGAACAGGCGGAGGCTTTGAGCGTCAAAGATGCACTAAAGGACAACTACTCAGTGAACATGTCCCAAATGTCATCTTTAGATGGCGGCACCGTTCATCTCGATCTTGAAGAAGAGTTTTGCATGCTCGACATTCCGGAAATGTTCACCTTACCCTGGGTTCCTGTGTCATCCCATCTCTATGTGCCACCTGGTCTCGGGAAACTCATCTCTGGTAAGTGGGTGTTCTTGGCATCTCTGGATCAGCTTCATGTCTTCAACAAGGGATGCGGGAGCAACTCATGATGGCAACTCGAGCCCGTCGAAGGGCAGAAGAGCTGTACCAAGCAGAGTTGAGCCGGCGAATAAGTGCTGAAAAAGTCGCAGAAGAATTACGGACAGGGCTGGAGGAGAGGCAAAATGACTTTTCCGGAAGAGCAACCCACCAGACCTCGAGAAGACGACGCGCTTCCTCTGCTTCCTATCAACGCGATTCTAACCAGTGACTCGTGCCGCCTTCACTCCTCAGGCTGTACGGTAAACACCTGACTATCAAGTTTGATAGTAAGGGGTCACATTGACGTTCTGTCAGCCGATCGAGCATTTCTAAGTTCGGAGCATCTAAGTTCCCCCATCTAAGTTACAATATGTACGCAAGTTATGATACATACAAAAAGGTTTTTAGGGAACATATCGAAAGGGAATGAGAAGCATTCTACACACTTTGCCTGAAAACCCAGAATGAGGTTTCAAAGGGGAACCGAAGTTTGGCGATGGTATAGACAAGATGGCTGGGTGGGTACAACACGATGCTTGATATTAACGCAATAGGTCAAGACACGACTTTTCTGGGTCCGTGGACATGTGCCCGATTGAAGATTTAAAAAATAAATAGGAGATCGCTGATACGGTGAAACATGGAGATGATTGCCAATGTCTGTTAAGCCACAGCATATGGCGAGCGCAAGCGCATCTCAATGCCACAGTTCTCCAACCTGGGATTCATATAGTGACGAAACATTCAATGCTCTGACTGCCTCGTAGTCTCCAAGGCCACCAGCTCCGTTTGCCATTGCTAGAGTGAGCGCTGCAATTGCCTTGTCCGCGCTGGAAGCGGGGGGCAGGGCAGCACCAACTGATGGATGGCAAGGCGACCGGGGCGGCGAGACCATAGGGGGGGAAGAGGGGCAGCGGGCATCCTCTGCGTACGAACTAGATAGAAACATATCCTCTGACGAAGCGAGGGAGCCAGAGGAAGAACGGGACAAGGCTGGGTTAAATGCGCTGGTATGAGAAGGACTCGTGAAGTCGAAGTCGAAAGATGTGCTGAATGAGGTGGATAGCTCCATTGACTGATTGACTATGTTAGGATGGGCATGCGATGGATAGCGAGCGAGTGGATTAAAAATGCTAGAAATGGGAGAGAGCCGACCGGAAGGGTTGGTCTCGGCGTGCAGCTGGAAGTCGCTGTCTTCCATCGCTCCAAGGCTGGATGAGCGCTTTTGTCTCGGGTGGAGTGATTCATTACCAAGGCCGCTGGAACAAAACAAGACATCGTCGTCGTCTGATACTGTACTTTTTCCGGTTGTAGGTGCACTGGGAAAATAGCGCTTTCTGCGGCGCCTCTCAGTACCTCTTGGGCGGGAGTGCTGGGCGGATTTGGAGCGCGAATCTTCGAATTCGCGCATCCGCTTAACGAACCCCTCGCCGTTCTCTTGGACGCTTCGCTGAAGTTCCAGGAAGGCCGCCGATCGGAGGCGAGCGAGATCCGACTGGGAGAATTCGCACGCATCGTCCTGAAGCGAAGAAGCGGCGAAAGAGGGGCTACGATGGCGGGTAGCTAGATTGCCTCTGTAGAGGTGGTGACTAGGGAAAAGAAGGAAGTCTGCGGAAGACGCAGGGAAGAGGGGCGTGTGTGGAGGGGAAGAGCAGGAGCTCGCTGTCAGGCTATCTCGGGAGGCGGGCGTGGAACTGCGAGTTGCATGGGTAGGCTGGAGAGGGCGGGGAGGTGAGGGGAGCGCCAAGACAGGGGCAAAGAGAGAGATACATACCGAAACGTCGCGGCGGGGCCTCTTTCCGGTCCTCCAGATATCGAGGTGACATCGCTGCGGGTCAGGGAGTGTGGGAGTGCCGCGGTGGGAGGAGTGGGAGCGCTTGTGGGCTGGGCGCCAGGAAGAGACGGGGGCTGGAGACGGAGACGGGGAGGACGCTGAGTGGGATCGGCGACGACAGCTGAGCACGAACGACGACGACATCGACAGCGATGACGACGGGCAATCCGTTCGGGGCCAGACCATGATATGATATGACGTGACACTGTAATGTCACGTCACACCACCGTTACGTACAGTAAATGAGACACCCCATCCACCCTACAGAACACCACCTCGTATTCCCTCCTCTCCCTCACTCCCATTTCCCCACCCCCTTCCTCCCCGATCAGCCATCGAGGCAGTCGGCGTCTCAGCATCCTGTAGTATCCAGAATCCTCCCTGCTGCTCAAAGTCCGCAGGATGTTTCCGAGTGCCGCCATCCTGATGTTCGCGCAAGTGTATACACCTAACAAACCCTTCTACAACGGTACCTGCCCTGTGAATCCGTACTTACCGGTGGCATCGTCCTTGTACTCTAGCACATGCGCCAACGCGTCGCATATCGTAGGCAGGACGATCAGTGCCAAAGGTTCGTCCTCGTTGGAATGTTGCCGTGCGCATATCAGGAGCGCCGTATCCAGCAAGCGTTCCAATCCCTCCAGGTAGGTTAGCGGCTCGACACTTGCAGGTGCAGATGTAATGTACAGTGAGAAAGCGGCTGAATTCAGTCAATATCACATTCGACCGTCATCGTACGTAAAACTTACATGCAAGAAAGAAGTTCATGTCTCTGCTGCTCGTCCCAAGACGCCACATAGCCTCGTCGGTAGCTATCGTCACTTCACTGATTGGCAAATCAATTCCAGATATTCTTGCAGCTGCCAGACAAGTAAGGAGCGTTTCGCGGAGGAGCTCCCTCTCGTCTGGAGGTATTTCAAGAGCTCGATCCCAAGCTGCCTGTACGAATTCAACAAATAGAGCCATGCCCCATGGTTTGACCCTTTTTGATATCATGATGATAAGAAATTGCATCAGTTGCGCCGCGTGCCTTTCGCTCGATTTTGAGAGATCATTTCGGAACAAAGCTCTGGGCCAACTCAGTTATCATATCTCGGATCATATTTCCAAACGCTTACGTCTTTATCTGCATAAAACCTTGAATCGTTCAGTGTCTTATCGACGAAAAGGATGCATAACAATACTTTGATCAAGCGCTTCAAAAAAGCGAAAATGATGGTCCTCCGCAACCACCTTCCAGGCTTCACGAGTGCATTGTCCCCTCATCAGTGACAGGCATTCGATGACTAGATCATTCACTGCTGGGGTCTCTACAAATCATCGGGAAACTGAAGCCAAGTACTCACAAACATAATGTTGTTTGTTCTGACACAGGCAGCCAAACAGAACCATTAATGCTTTGCAGCATTCCTTCGAATCTTGAATTCCACATGAGTTCTGGTTCATCCACTGAGACATTAATCGACAGCTTCCATGAAGTACATTCGTCATGCCTGCCGAGAGCTGCTTGGAGTTTCCTTCGGCGGACAGTACCGAGATGAACCGAAAGATAAGGTCCTTGGGAGTGTCAACGGCATGGTCTTGCGCACAAAAAAATACTGTCTTACGATCATTATGTTGATTACTGCCGCCTGACTGCTAGAGTCAGAAGACATAAAATCAGTTAGTTCCAGTGCCCCTGAGCCTGTGTCACAGTGCTGCATGTAGGCCGTCGTCTAAAGACCTGAGACGAGCTCGTTTTCGATAATAGAAAAGAACGCACAACATGCATGATTGTATCCGCGTACAGGCTACGATAATCTAGCCAAATGCTCCATGTCCACTGAGGAACGATCCCCCATCGTATGATGACGCTCGAGGGAATATCAAGAAGTTCCAACGGACTGAGGATGTTCATTTGGGTGGGGTACCCTTCTTCATTCAGAACAAATCGCAAAAGTTGCATTACGGCGGACATTGTTTGAGGACGAAAGGCAACCGCGTGGTCCGCGTCACGGTCATCAATTGCATTTTGTGTCATGTCAGCGGCCTAGGACGATGGTCAGTCGTTAAGCAAAGGTCGCAGGACTGTCCTCACCACAAATAGTGTAATTACCATTGCCCCCATAAGACGCTCCTGCTGGACTAGGAACCGCAGATCTCCCGATACAGAACGCAACCCGCCCACCCGAGCTGCACTTTGTCTAACAAATTCTGAAAACGTGGAAAGAAACTGGTGTATGCTGTGAAACGAGATGTAATCTGATGCTCTAGTTGTGTATCATAGGTGACTAACCCATTGTCCACACCTACTTGTGCCGATAGTACAGGGTAGAAAATATATCCCCCTAGCATCAACCTTACGGACAACCGTTTGGCAGCAGCTGAGGCACGCTCCGACAAAAGCATATACGGGAGCATATCCCAATTATCTGCATCGTGTGAGATGCTTTTTTTTTTTTGGCCAAACTGACTTACCCGGCAGCTGTATTGCAGCACGAAGATTATCTTCTTCTCTATGCGCCTTCAAGGACTCGGGGAGTGACTGGTCGAAGTGACCCCAATCCAGGCCCACTGCTATGTAAGCAATAACATCGCAGAGCTTGGCCAAAATGACGTCCACCCAGCATACAATCGCCAGGGGCGCAGAGCCCGGTTTGAAATCCTTTGCTGCGATGATGCGAAAGAGTCGGCGGTATTGAAAGAGAAGATGCAAGAATGATGGTTTTACTGGATTCGTCGAAGGAATGAGGGAATGAATGAGTTGGAGAGAGAGGAACGCACGTAGGCTCGCCACATCCGACATGAAGCACGAAGGATCAGTGGTAGGTTCTAACTTAAGCACAGTATCGAACAAGGCAAGTATCCTATCAGCGCAATTTTGAATGATACCATGGAGCGCATCATCCTGTATAAGGGTTTGGTAAAAAGGCACTATGACAGAGTGACGTTGGCGTACCTTGCGGACAAGTCGAAAGTCGAGTGTCGCGAGGGTATCTACAGCCCAGCCGACGGTTTCCTTGTCTGTTGGATCGTGACTTGGTTGCGTGGCGAATGAGTGAACAAATGTTGTCAAGCTAGCGACAGTGTCAGTGGCGAGCTCGGGCTCAGGGTCTGAGTCGGTCTCGCTGGTGGACATAAGTAGAAGTTGAGGCTAAATGCGTAGAAAGCCGAAACGGATCAACTTGGTCTTGTACTTATAATACTACGCAACATTCAATGTTCGGCCCTCCTAGTCTAGGATCGTTGGATCACAGTCCCTTTATTGATTTCAGATATGAAGTAATCTCTGTTTTACATTCAAGAAGGTCTTCGTTTGGCGAGAATATAGACTTGGACACTTCGCTTGAATCTGCCGTCTGTGAGCTCGATCAGAAAAAAACAAGGTCAGCTAATAAAAGACTTGTGGGCACCTGTCCATCACAAAATTCAACAGGCTGCCATGGCTCGTCCTCCTCAGCTCTTATGGCGAGAAGCATTTCCCTCCGAGCGGCCGACATGCCACCCTGGAAGTTTTTGTCGTCGCCTGATCTGCGAGCGGAAACTTGCACCTCTTTTGCCTCTGTCGCCTTCTTCTCTTTCTTAGGGGCGATGACGACTGGGGGTGCTTCATCCGGATCTGGAGGTGGACCATCATCGCTTTCAGAATCAGACCCGCCTCCCTTTGAATGCCGCGTTTTTTGAGACATAATATCGAGATAAGTTAAGGTCGGCCGAAACTGGTGGATTTCGCTGATTGGTACAAGATGTAAGTGGCCTTGTGCATCCTTAGTCAGAGCGGATTACACCCATCTGGACACCCTTGGCTTCTCACCGTTGCGCATGACCCCAAGCATATAGGCACCACATTGGGGAATGGTGTCGCTCTGCATTCGACTCTCTGTCAACCTGGGTTCTTCCCCTTCCTTCTGCTTTACTCGATCCTCTTGATTCTTCTCGCCGTCATCTTCCCGCTGAGCAGCCCCGAGTTCTTTGCTTCTCCCGTGATTCCACACTTCGGGGCGCGCGTCAACTGGCACATGAATCTCAATCTTGTGAGACAAGGGTTTGACGCGGGCGCGGATCCGTTTACCACTGACGGTCGCTGATGGGGGTGCTTGAAGAGGCCGATTAAGGAGCGGGAACTGATGGATGTGCACGTTCTGACTGAACCTGTCCGAGTAGTGGATGGGGAGGACGCTCACAAGCTCGTCGTTTCCGAGCTCCATCGTGAGAAAGTAGCTAGTATCAGCGACGATTCGGTAGTCAGTTTGTGGATAGATTTTGCATTCTCTCTCTGTGGTATGACATCCCAGCCCGACAAAACACCCGATGATGCGTTCGAATTAAAGCCGTTGTACGAGGCTAGCACACAATGCAAAAACTGGAGATTTTCACCGGATCGTCTGGCTGTTGTCCGCGGGTCATTGAACTCAGCTGCCGTCGCCGTGATCAGGAATGCATTCGAAGCTGACGAGGTATCTCCATCTCAGCGCACCAGCCAATCGAATCAACTGAATTGTTCAGCCCGATTCTTCAGCCAATGTGTCGTTTCTAGACGCTCAGGAGGAACACCTTTTGGTCAAATTGTACATTACCAAGATTCCCCAGTTATGTGGGCATTTCCGGTTCCCTGAGGAGGTCGAAGCTACTGCGATAACATATCTCAAGCGCTTCTATCTCAGAAACACTGTCATGGATTGGCATCCCAAGAATGTCATGTATGTCTCCCTGGCTCTATGTATCCCGTCGCTGACGAGGCAAATGCATACAGGCTGACAGCTTTGTTCCTGGCAACCAAGACAACGAATAACCCTATATCCCTCGAGTCATACGCATCTAACATCCCCCGAACATCCCCTTCCGACGTGCTAGAATTAGAGTTCCTCGTAGCTCAAAGTCTGAGCTTCGAGTTTGCCGCATGGCACTCTCATCGTGCCCTATGGGGCCTCTGGCTTGACCTCCAGGTAAGGCGCCACCAGTCTACTGCTTTTTTCACTTATTTTCTTCCAGACATTGTCAGATGTCACGAAGGAGCAGCGGCCAAGGGACGTGTACGAAACAGCACTCAAACATGTCCGCAATTCACGTTTTACTGATGCTGAACTCATCTATGCACCGTCCCAAATAGCGCTGGCGTCGCTATCACTCGCTTCTCCACTTCTTGCACAGAAATGGCTTGACTCCAAATTATCGGGGCCTGGCGAGGCGTCGTTGAAAACAACTATGAATGCTCTCAATGCAGTCAAGGACTTGATTACGCATACAGGACATCCACCAGACGTCGAAGCAGTTCGGGAAGTCGATCGCAGGCTCAAGTTGTGTAAGAATCCGGAAAAGGTGGTCGGAAGCAAGGCGTATCTGGCTCGGAAAGCGGAAGAAGAACGCAAAGCAGAAGTAAAACGCAGTAAAAAGGCCGAAGCCATACGTCGTGCTCAACAAGGGGACGACCCCTTCGGCAGCACGTTTCACGAGGATCAACGTCCTGATCGTGCGGAGGAGCTCGATGACGACGATGACTGATATTGTTGACCATATCTTATGACCCTGCAATCCATAGTTATTTCTGTCCATTAGATGATAATTACAAGTCTGGTATGTTTTACAAGAATACGAGGTGGAGGTAATGTGCCCACAGGTTAGAATTAAAGTATCTTCCCAGGCGACACATGATGTTCGTTGGGTTGAATGAGTGGGTCCATGCTGTTGGCTACACATTGACCTCGCAGACCATGGCCACTAGGGCTGGATCAGTGAGGCTTCGATAGAGCCGAGAATTTTTCAAGGATTGGAGTCGTGGAGAGGATTAGTAGCCCGGTGATTCTTACCCACGAAATGACTGAAAAGCTAATTGAACAACAAGTGATACAACTGCATGTGGATACACTTCTTTCACATAGCATGAGATTTTCAGAAACCTGTGGAAGAAAATAATGAGAGAAAGACAAGGTGAGAGCACGGGAGACGGACAGCACTGGCAATCAAATGGGCAAAGAGGGGTGTCTGGACGAGACGATTCAGAAGACAGCGAGGAAGGATTGGATGGAATGATCACCTCCACCCGTTGTAGAGATGCCCAACTCGTCCTCTTTGTAGATGGTGAAGCCATCGTCTGTCTTACGACCTAAAGGGAATGGAGATGATAGAAGATAAGGTAAGGAGCGACGTACGAGGGGTGGATCCCCTGGAGTCTCTGAAGCGGTCCTCGTCAAACCTTACGAGCTTTTTTGATTTTTCGCGACGTCGTTTTTGAGGTGGTTGCTTTTTAGACGGGTCGAGGACGGTTTCTGGATGGCGAGACTTGGATGGCTCAGGGTGCGATGATTTTATTTTTTTCTTTGCAGGTATCGCGAAGATGTCGTCGATTTCTGAGCGAGACATTGCGCGGGAGAGTTTGACGCGCGCGTCGTGAGAATAACTGGTCGACGACTCAGACGACGACGACCGCCGTCCAGACAATGCTGTGAGCGTCGTACTCGTACTTCTCGTTCGTCCATCCCTGCTCACCTTCCAGCGTAGACCTCAGCAGGTACGACCCCAGAATGCGCAAAATGCGGGCGCATCGCCCTACCCGCAGTCCACCGAGCCCATGTTCCTGGATCCCAATGCCGCCGCAAAGCAGATGGCCGCCCTCAACGTCGTCAACATGCAGCGCCAGCTCACAAATGCCTACCCACGTCCACTCACAGCGTCCTCGTCCCAGATGCCGCTCGGCGGAACAAGTCCGGGATCATTTCTCGGCGGAATGCATTCCCCTTATAATCAGTCAAACGCGCTACAACCTGCCATGCTAGACGCTCCTGCCACCATGCAATTCGCCCCCCATTCCGGTCTTCAAGTTCAACCCGCTTTTGGCCCCGTCCACGGCCTCCAACCCAACCATCCATCAATGGAGCCGTCGATGCCCTCTTCTAGCGTCCCCCCTCGACATCCCCCGAACGTGATGACTTCCAAGCAAAAGCAGCGCAGCTTCTTGGCCAGCCTCGCTCAAGTCCATCTCTCCAGAGGTAATCCTCTCCCCCCCGCCTTAACCGCCGTTCAGTATCCGCCCAATTACGACCCGGCATCGTCGCAATGGAAAAACTTGGAATGCTCCACCGAAGTAGGCGCATTTCGTTTAGCTGGAAAGGACGTCGATCTATTCAAGCTGTGGTTCATCGTATCCCAGTTTGGCGGCGGTCAAAAGGTACTTTGTCACCATCGCCCAAATCATACGCCGTAATATATTCTCAATTATCTAGGTAACGCAACAGAACGCATGGTCGCAGCTTCTCCCGCGGTTTGAACTTCCCGAGTACCTCCCGGCCCCTTTACCAAACGGACAGCGCGCGACCTCCTCCGTATTGGCTTATTATTATACTATGATCATCCAGCCTTTCGAAGAGGTTTATCGTCGTGGCCTTCAAGATGCGAATCGCAAGGCAATGATGACAACGGGCCGTCCTCCAAGCACGCAGGGTGTCCCAAACAACCCTTCCAGTATGCCTCCTCAACCTCCAGCCTCAGTACTCCCAACCTCATCTTCTCATATGCCCGGTTCCGTTAACAATATGATGGGGCTGCTGAACCAATCTATATCGGGTGGGCAAAACATGACCACATCAATCACTGGCAGTCCTACAGCTCCTGCATCACCACATGGGGTGCCAACCGCATCTCTCTCAGGGACCCATAGCTTCTCGGACTCTTTAGCCAGCCATTCATTGATGCCCCCGCAGAGCAACACGGCTATCGTACCCCTTCCTAATTCTGCGGGAAATGAACACCACGAACAAGATGCTCCGGGTATGAAACGGAGGTTGGAATCCGAGGAGCTGGATGGCAAGCGAGCGAAGTTGAAGCTAGGTAAGTTTTAGTTTGGTGTTTGGCGTACGTAATTAGTGACATTGAGCGGTCGATGATAAGGTGGGACGGAATTGCCAGATGTTGTCAGTGTTTTCTCCTCCCCTTCTTGCAAACCTCTGAACGTCTTCACAGTTGCCCTCCATGTCGACCTCAACAGACCGCTCGCTTCCGCAGAACACAGCAACTTCGGACACACCTCCTGCCTCATCACGTCCGCCACGTTCCCAGTTCACGAGGACCAAAATCGAGTATATACCACTAGCGCGCGAAGTACACACCTATGGAGGGCGGGACTTCAACATATTGGAAGAAGAGTATCATCGTGCTCAACGCCGCCCTATGCGGGATATCAACGAGTGGGGAACGGTGGATATCGAAGCTCTCACGATGTCCATCCGTTGTCGACTAACGGTGGAACTCTCATACGCTCTGACCACGTTCACTCTTCTTTCGACAATGAAGGGCCCCACTCCTGGCTCAGGCTTCCCTATTGCTCAGTGTACGGATCTATTGGAGGAGGTACTGGATCTTCTGGAGGATGAAGCATTCGATGGAGTCGCAGACGCGCCGCAGTATTGCCTGACGCAGAATACCCATATACCACGTCATCGCGAATTGGTGAATCTCGCTCTTGAAACAGAACTGCTGCCATTTGCGGGATTGAAAAGCGACCGTAGCTCACGAGAGACGGACCATGGCCCGCGGCATCGGTCAAGTCAAATCATTCTCGCTGTTACCAACATCATCCGGAACCTGTCTGTCATTCAAGATAACATGCAATTTATGGCGAGGCACGACCGAACTCTGGAGCTCTTACTGCGCATCTGTGGAGTTGTTGTCCCGCAGGAGGGTGGTCCACCGAGACCAGCATCACCAGCTCTCACCATTCCTGACGTAATCAATGTCCGTAAGGATGTTCTCAACACTCTATGCAATCTCCCAATGATTGCTTTTCCCCAATCTACTCTCCCTTCTGGGTCCACAACCCGTATCTGTACCCGAATATTCGAGCTTGTTGCATCCATCCTAATCGAGCCTGCGGATGCAATACCTCCGACACAAATGCTGAAGCTCAGTGGCATTCCTTTCCACAATTGTAAACCACCATCTCTTTCTGATATCGCTCTCGATGTCTTCACACACGTTGCTCAACTTGATCACAACCGGAAAGTGTTTTCTAAAGTCATTCCACAGCAATGGCTGTGGAGTCTGATGGAAACTCTCGTTTATCGGTTACCGGTGAGCGATTCCGACTTTGCGTTTCTCTCACGAGAATCGTGGCTATCATATCTCGAGAAAGCAACAATGGCAATATATGCCATCGCGTTCCTATCTCCTCCGGAATTGAAGAAAAGAATAAAGTCAGATCGGTCGCTCCATTTTTCGCAGATCATGCTTCGCATGGCCCAGAGATTTGCCACTACCAATGCTTCGCCGGAGACACGACAGTGGTTCCTGTTCACTTCACAGAGGGCGGTAGAAGCAATGAAGGCCGTTGATGGTGGGGAAGATGCTTTCGATACGTCTCAAGCTACGCAGCCGACGCTTGCGTTCGGGATGGGCTTTGGGGAGTCAGGAGAAACGAGCGTGGAGAAAGGAATGGGGATGCTTGCCGGTCGTCGGGATGCGGCATGGGAACTACTGATGCAGAGAGATCTGGATCCGACGATGTTCGCCGAGTTGGAGAGTCTGATGAGAGTAGAATGAGGATAGAGTCCTGCACGTTTCAGCGATGATTCTAGTGTCATGTACCCATCTCGATCTACATATGCTAGTGCTTGAACTTGGCAATGATTTGTGATTGCGACAGTGTGGCGAGCCGCACAGTGCCAAGCACCGACTGAAACGTTGATCATATCTACCACCAGCATCAGCAACGGACGCGTAAATGCCCGCGGATACGGCGCCCCCTCCGCGGTACTCACAGCATGGGCCAGGCAATGTCTTGCGCACCGACTACCCGCCTGACATGTCTGGTCTCCAATTGCTGATTGTACCAGCTCTAGACGGTATAAACTTCCAGAAGGGCTACGTTGGCGCTGAAGGGGAACACGCAGCAATGGAAGGCGAGGTACATCTCAAAGGTGCCCGACCCGGCGCATGGAAGAAGCTGTCAGTTCGTCCTATTCCACCTTGACGTTAGCCTGACCGAGCTCGGCGAAAGGTCCATGTCTCTGCGCACGACTGAATCTGCGCATGGACGGGAAATTGAACTTTTTGTTTCTGAAATGGATGTGGCTTCGTTCCCGCTCGACTCTTCCGAAGCCATTCAGACCTCCTTCCCATTTGCTATTCCACTCACGCCAGACGTGCCCCAATGCGTCCACACCCTGCATTCTTCAGTGATGCACTTACTGAACGCGACACTGCATCCGGTGGATCCCACTCTTTCCCCTATGTCAAGGGAATTGTTGGTGCACACGAGGCGCTATACATCACACACGCATACCATCGCTATCTCGCCTGAAAAGCATGTAATCCATGATCCGGTGCGCGTCGAAGCGGAGATACCGAAATCAACCTTCATTGCCGGAGAACCAATTCCTGTCTATGTCACTGTGCCGCCCCCACCTCGCCAAGTTGTCCTGGAAGGTGGACTCAGGCTCCGTAATATCAAGACGGAGCTCCTTCGTGTGGTGGAAGTCAAGTGTCTCGACGACTTGGAGCGCGAACTGCGGAATCATCCACAGGAAGCGACGGGATACACACCAAGCAGAACTATCGATCCCCCGCTCGAGGGCCCTTCGTCTGTAGCACTTGCTTCAGCTGCAGAAAAGTCAGGCGAATGTCTGACAAATTCTCCGAGTCCTTCACACACCACTGCTGTATATACAACCGTCATTTCTCGTTCTGGGGCTTCCTGCAGATTCCATACCTCGCATCCGATTCGACTGCGCTTCGTTCTACATCAGGCTTCACCCTCTGGTTCACCACCCGATCGTCCGCGGTCTCTTGCTGAGGGTGATTACCCCTACGTGGAGAATGATTCACAATGCGTCTCTATCACCCAAACAACGCTTCTGCACGAAGTGTCGTTCGTGTTGAATGTCCACACTTCCTTTGTCGACACCACGAAAAGGACCGAAACGTTGTACACAACTCGCATTCCCATCAACATTATCCCACCTCCGGCTCCACTACCTGAGGTTGAGGAATGGGTAGACGCTGCATATCAAAAGAAGCATGATCGTCCACCGCTTAAGACCGTACGACAAGAGGACACCGAGATCGAGATCTCTGCTCCTTTGTATCACGATGGAGAGGCAGGTCCAAGCTACACCGTAACACAGCCCGGAGCCCCTCCCCCATTCGAAGACAGGGACATCCCTCCACCGCCCTTTTGTCCATCCGAGGCATCCACTTCTGCCGGTCTGCCCACGTTCCAGGAGTCAGAGAACGAGATATATATTCCTCCCAATACAGAAGAGCATTTCGCGACGCCTCTGGCGGAGACAGCCATAGTTGGCGAGGGTATCGTCTTTGGCTTTCCCTCCTCTCAACAGTTCGACGGCCACACCGATCCCCTGCATCGAACAACTACACCTCCGCCCTCTGTTGAGCAGGCAGCACAGGACCCCGAGGTCACCGAGTTTGTAGATCTTTCTCAGCCATGTCGAGTCTTGGGACTGATCGTGGAAGAGCAACCCCCGCCTCCGCCTCCACTTCTAGATGATCCATCCGACCCACCTCCTTCCATAGACTCCGCCTTTAGGTCCCCGACGTTGCCTGGCCCTGACCATTCGTTCGCCCATGATCGTCACTCGCTATCGCAGGCTGGGGTACCAGCGCCTCCACCGTATTTGACACCCAACGACCAAGAGCAGGTCGCGAAACCCCCACCTTATGTGGACTTTATTCCACCACATGATAATGATCATTGTCGGTGAGATGTGTTTGAGTATATTAATCGGACTGGCCCGTGTTTGTCCAGTGGGCCGAGATTCAGTCTACTGTGCGATAACTGTAGAATTACAAAAGGAAGCAATTACGGGAGAAAGGTCGTTTTATATATGTTGAGGGTTCATGTAGTGAATCATAGGATAAACGACAAAAGTGGTTCTCCAGAATAATAACAGATGTATAGCTCAACAATTGCAAGCATCTTTGGCTTTGGCTTGGCTTTCCTCCAAGCTAACAGCACCCTCTTGCCGTGACGCACCGGCCCGATTCCCTGCAACACCATTTCTACCAGCACCACGATTAGACGCCAAGATATGTTCGATGGGTATTTTCTTGGCTACGTAAGATTCAGTCAGACAGGACAGTGAGGTTGGGGAAAGCAAGCGGACCGATCTCTGTGAAAATCTCTACGATGCCCTCTCCGGTCTTGGCACTGGTCTCGAAGAAAAGCAAACCAGCCTCTGCGGCATATGCCTGAGCTTCTTCCTGAGGAACCTGTCTTAGCGATTCCTCTCCGGCGCCGGGACTGGGTGTTTCTCCTGGGGTTGCAGTAGCATCGTCTGCCTCGTCTTCGGACTCGGTCGCAGGGATTGCGGCTGGGAGAGAAGCGGATGGTTGAACCAAATCGACCTTATTCCCTGCGAGTGCAATCACAATGTTGGGGTTGGCCTGTCTTTGCAGCTCCTTGACCCACGACTTTGCTTTCTCGAGGCTGGATGCTTTCGTGACGTCATAGACAACTACAGCGGCCTGAGCGTTGCGATAGTACATGGGCTAGGAAATGGGGATGTAGCCAGTATGGACGAACGGAGGTGAACGGACTCACAGCAAGAGAATGGAAGCGCTCCTGGCCGGCAGTGTCCCAAATTTCGTAACGGAGTACGCGATCTTCTAGACGACATTTCTGGGTGAGGAAAGCCGCACCGATAGTGGGTTCTTTGTTTGGTTGGAATTCATTGGATACCTAGCAGGACGTCCAAAAGCGCGTGTCCAGTCATGTCACGCCACTCCTGGATGGTGACTCACAAATCGTAGAACGACAGAAGACTTTCCAACGGCGGCCTCGCCTAGTTGGACAAGGGGTGAGTGAAAGAAGAAGCGATTCGGGCATGAGAATGGGGCAGAGGTGGGGTGTGTGTGAGAGAGAGACATACCGAGCAGAACGAGCTTGACCTGGACAGATTTGTCCACAGAACCTGCTGCAGCATCAGCCATGGTTATCGACAGAAAGTCTCTACTAAAAAGAGTATAGACAAAAAGTCAAGAAGTGAGTGTAGAAGCGGACGAGAACATAGCCTTGGCCACCACCTGCAGCTTTGTTTACTGTTGTGTTCCCTCTGCCCAATCTGGGAGGGGTCAAATCTAAAAGAGGCAAGGTAGTTATGCACTTCCAAAATCGGATTCTGAAGAGCCTGGGAGGTCAGTCATCATGAAATATTACTGCGAACCGAGGTTCTTTACCGCAACCATCAACTGCATCAGATGTCGACACCCTCTGGTGTGTGTTTCCCGGTCTACATTTGGTCACGATTCTAACTATACAAGGCTTGGCTGTCGTCGGGTTCCGCCCGACCCCGGAGAGTATACCTCCGTCCGACGTTAGCTATCTGCAGAAGCCTCTGCCTTCTGCACCGGTAAACTACCACCCTCTCGTGCGTCGCTTGCTTTTCGAATACAAATCGCGACGCCATCTCACTCTCGTCTGCAGAACCCAGTCTCTTTCGTGTTACGTGCCGCTCTTGTATACCCAGACAAGCTGGCACTCGCCCATCCCGATGCTACACAACCCGCTTCCTACTCCTTTAGTATATGGTGATTCTGTCGATCCATAAACTTCTCAGTTTTATTCAATCTACAACTCGCTAGGGCTCAGCGCATCCAGAATCTTGCATATGCCCTCATTCGGGCAGGGATTCGTCCAGGTGATCGCGTGGCAGTCTTGGCTCCGAATTCGTGAGTGCGCTGGTGTTACTTCCCAAACTACGGCTCATCCGTCATGCAAGTCCCATGATTGCAGGTAGTTCCCACCATCTGGCCCACGCACATCGACTTGAATTTATATAGATGCTCACTTTGGCGTTCTTGCTGCTCGCGCCATACTCACCCCAATTAACACGCGTCTGAATCCTGCCGAAATCGCTTACATTCTTGAGCACAGTGAATCTAAGCTCATACTCGTTGACCACGAGTATCTACATCTCATCCGCGACAGTAAAGTTACCGCCGTCGTCTGCCACGACTCCGGTAGACTCGGGGATCCATACGAAGACTTTCTGAGCGCTGGTCGAAAGTTCAGTGCTGAGAGAGGCTGGGCTGGCCTCGATGTAGCCAATGAGGACACTCCTGCAGTTCTATGCTACACGTGAGATTTTTTCTTCGGAGTTAGCATTGTCCTGAATTTGAGCCCTGTTCCAGTTCAGGTACTACGGGTAGAGTGCGCTTTGATATCCAGCTCCATAAGCAATCATCTAACAATGCTATAGCCTAAGGGTGTCATTACTACCCTGCGAGGTCGATATCCGTTGCTTTCCAAGCGTCTGTTTAATTTCTGACTTCGATTTTCAGGTTCCTACCTCGCGGCCATAGCGAATGCTTTCGAGGCAAGGTAAGTCTTCAGGCTGATAATTAAAACAATGAGGTCCATACATGTCCCCAAGGGTCAACCGCGACTCATCTTACCTATGGTACTGCTTCCTTTCCGCTCTCTGTACTGTACCTAAGCTATTCCATGCAGGATCCTCCCAATGTTCCATGCAGCCGGATGGACGTTCCCTTGGGCTAATGTTTTCGCGTGTGCAACACAGGTAGGTCTTTATTCTGTGAGTGTTGGTCGGGATTTGTACCACTGACATATCCCCGTAGATCACTATTCGACAGGTCAACTATCCGCAGATATGGAAACATCTACTTCACTCTGGTGTCACTCATTACTGCGGCGCACCGACAGTCCAGGTCTGTTTTTCTATTCAACGAGTCATCCCCGCATTATGACAGATTTCGGCCAGATCGGAATCGTCAACGATGTCTCCAAGCAACCTCTACCGCGTCCTGTTTCTGCCATCATCGCAGGATCTGCACCGACTGCTCAGTTGATCAGTCAGCTTGAGCAGATTGGAATTATGCCTGTCCATGTATACGGACTTACGTGAGTATTTTACTTGTCAGCGTCCGTCTTGCTGTCTAACGCGAGGTCGTGCTCCAGTGAGGTACGCCGCCCAATCGCTTTTCCCGCAATCATATTGACCTTGGGTCCCAGACCTATGGGCCGTTTACGCGGTGCTACGACCAACCCTCCTGGAAGTCGCTGTCTCTGCAAGAACGCTCAAAGTTAATGGCACGCCAGGGACATAGTTTCGCCACTGCCGAAGATGTCCGAGTTGTGCGACCTCCCAGGCACGAGAACGACCAAGAACTCGTCGACGTGCCCAAAGACGGAAAGACGGTGGGCGAGATCGTTACGCGGGGCAACATCGTCATGAAAGAGGTGCGAGGTCCTCTCGTCACGCATTAGAATCTGACAAACTGGCGTCCGTCGGATAGTACTTTAGAGACCCGGAAGCTACCCGGAAGGCGTTCAGGGGAGGGTACTTCAACTCTGGCGACCTCGCGGTGATGCATCCCGACGGCGTCGTTCAGATCATGGATAGAACCAAGGATATCATCATCTCTGGCGGAGAGGTGAGTGCGACTGTGTCAGTGTCGATCCTACGATGGTGGTGTTGACGCCATTGTAGAACGCGTCGAGTCTTGCGATAGAGCTGGGTGAGATGCACTCCCTACTGCGTCGTTGTTTCACTCATGGTATACAGAGCTTGCGAACCACCCGCACGTGCTCGAGGTTTCGGTAGTTGCGCGGCCCCACGCCAGGTGGGGCGAACGTCCGATGGCTTTCGTCATACTTCGGCCAGAGCACGTTCAAACGTGGGTCGGGAACCACGCGGGATTCGAGGTGGAATTGAAGAAGCACGCACGCAAATTCTTGCCGGGATTCGCTTGTCCCGAGTGGGTACAGGTCGTCGATAAACTTCCGGTAAACGTATCCTCATATTAAACCACGTCGAGGATGCTTATGCCCCCCGACCATCTTAGAAAACATCCACGGGCAAGATCCTGAAAACCGATCTACGGAAGGTAGCTGCGAAACTATGAAATGGTTTATCGTGAGTTGGCGATGGTATCATTGGTATCTACGAATGTGCACGGTGTGATAGATGATAAATAATAACGTGGAGAAAATGAGGGGCAAATTATAAAGCGTAAACTTAAAAAGACGTCTATGTCTCTGGACATAATCTCAGTATCCTGAAGGCGCCGACGTTGCGTTCACATAGGTAGAGGTTATCGCCAGTGCGTCCAAGGAAGATGATCTCATCCGTGAACTCTTGATCGCCACCGTTGACGGACGGAGAGTCGCCCTTCAAAGGAGATTTTCCTGGGGGATAGCTGGCTTTCCTTCCTGAATATCCAGTCTTTGTCTTAGTAGATAGAGCGGTGCCACCGCTGGAAGAGTTGATGACAGTGCCTATCTTCCATACGAAAGGTCCTCGCCTGTTGATATTCGAGGGTGGGGGGAGAAAGTATGGCAGAGCCGCACGCGACTCATCTGCTGGTCTGAGCAGCGCATCACCCAGGTCCATCGCCTCTAGACCTCCTTGTCGCATTGCAACGATCACCGAACGGTCCTGCACGTCGAAAGCTTCCAATCTCTTGATGTCACCCATCCGTGGTGCATTCTGCTTGAAGCTGCCCTCCTCGTCTGAACTCCACAAGAACTTTCCCCTCAGTACAGAGCGTCCGCGGGCATCGACAATAGAGGTGCTATGCCCACCCCGTGAAGAAAAGAAGAGGGCTGGCGGGCCAAAATGCCGGGGCTGAACAAGGAGAGAGATAGGTGGAAGCAGCGGCTTGGATGTGTCTGACAACGACGAAGAGGGATGGGCCGAGAACGGTGGAGCAGACCGAAATGGGTGAACTGGGTCGACACACTGTTGTCTGAGTTCTCTGAGCAACATATACTTGTCGTCCTCCTCCTTGCGGACAGGGAGATCCGGCGGAAGTAACCCATCCCTGTACCAGGCCTGCATCAGACTCGCTTTCCAAGGCCCTGTAATCATCTTGGTCAAAATTTCTCAGCAAACGATGAAGAAACAGGACATGCCATGGACAACGCCTTTAGGATCACGATAAAACCAACTTGACGGAGGTTCCGGTGCTGGCATGGGTAAACCAGGTGGATTGAACTGAAGGGACGCAAGATTACTCCCATCCCTGTGTGCGTCTGGTTCATGTTCGGCGCGATATTCAAGAAAATGAGGATACGTCGGGGGTATGATATAATCGTCAGCGATAGCAGCAAGAGGAATCTTTGGCGCGAATGACAACTGCTGGAACGTGGTGTAATGTCCAACTTGAACAGAAGCGAGGGCAACCAGTTCCTCGGCGTGCGCCAGTGCCGAATCTTGTACGGCACTGCTTCCCGTCGGTGTGTTAACGGGCTCGGGGAGATGCGCAACGGAGGCATTACGTGAAAGTATCTCCTGGCCGGATGGCATGGTGACCCCGACGCTGATGTTGACGTTGTCTTCATCTTCAGGGACTTGCGGATCGGTATCAAAAAGGTCAGTTTGACCATTTCGAATCTCCCTCACCATCCGTCGAGCGGCTCTTCGCTCAGCACGCCCGATACGAACTTCCCGCACTCTCACGGTTGCAGGCTCCAACCCAAAGACGTTTTGTGAAAAAACCAGAAATACCTCCACGAGATCGTCGCCTTGCAGTTGTAATTCAAGGGACTTGGGGGAATCTGGGAGAATAAAAGTACGTGAAAGGCCAAGAGCTGTTCGGTACGTTCCAGCAAACAGTTCCACCTTTTCGCCATTCTCTCCACAGAGAATAGCAAGGAAACTACAACACGGTCAGAAGTGCATGGCTTGGGAGAGCCTTCAGCGCACCTCTTTTTCTGAGTTTCCACAGCTTTGATCAGAAGGGATCCTTTGGTGCCCGGAAGTTTGACATATTCGAGTTTTGGGGGTGGTGCTTGCGGGGTTGGCGATGGAGCACTATTTTTTCTCTGTTCCATATCGAAATTCCTGAGCACGAGCGCCGGAGGTCGATCATCTGACCTGCGGGAAGAACTAAACGCGGTACTAAAAAAGCGTGGAAAGAGGCGGTGCGGCGGTGCGGATGCCAAAGTGGAAGGAACAGCGGGTACAGGTGGAATCGAGTAAGCATGGTGTGGGCCCTCAGAAGTGGATGGCCGACCAGCAAGACCGGGCGCAGTCATTGAGGAGCGTGTGTGACTGGAGAGTGTGCGTGCGAGAGGTCTAACTTCACTAGGAGGCATGGTTGGAGAACTCGAGGACGCAGGAGAGCCTGAAGGGGAGTGACAGAGAGACGGAGACGCTCTCGTGCCTTGAGACCCGGATGGACTAAAGATACTTCCAAGGACAGACCAACGCCGTCGTCGCCTTTCTGGCCGACTGGAGATGCTGTGACTGTGAGAGGAAAAAGCATCCGCAAAGGAAGAAGACGAAGGGAACCCATCTTCACTGATCGCCGGATGGGATGGATGAATCAGGATAGGTTCTTGAGGTCGCACAGTGCCTGCAGGGGGTACATCGGGGAGCCTGCTTTCCAGTAGGGCTTGGACAAGCGTGATCCGTTCACGAGGAACGGTAGTGGTATCGTCATCATCTTCGTCAGGATCCACATCAGCAGAGGGCTGTTGGGGTGGTGTTTCGTAAGATGCGTGAATGGTAGTGCTTTGATTAACCGCCGAGGTTGGAGTTTGCAAAACCTAAGACAAGGTAAGAAAAGCTAGCGACAGAAAAAGGTCAACCAGACTCACAGGACCCAAACTCGTACAGGAAAGATTGATATCTACGTTTGGTGGACGGTTCCTGCGGTGGGATTGAACTGCATGGCTTCGAACTGGAAGTGTGGCTGTCGTGCCGCGCATATTGTCGTGCTGGTCATCATTCCTTAGAGGTGGCATAGAACTCGTCCTTTCGTCCAATGCTTGACTTCCGCTTGCACCCGCGGTCAACATGTCGATGGCCTCGTCATCGCTACCTTCAAGCCAGTCGGCGTTCTTTAATACATCTGCTGCGTTTGAAGGCGAGACGATGGGGGTATTCGACACCGAGGGCGACAAGGGAGGAACGGGAGGAACGACGACCAAGGGGAGTGAGGAGCGCCCAGAGCATGCTATGTTGACAGAGACCGAGGAGTGCTGGGTCCGCAATGGAGGGCGGGTATCTGGCGCACTGGTGTAAGGAGGAGGCTGATCCACTGGGAGAGCCTCTGACGGTGGTTGGACTGCCGGGGGTCGGAGCTTCTTTGGCGGGGCTGGACCGGAGATGGATGGTGATCTCGCAGGTAACTTGTTTTGTCTGTCTGCGACGGGGGGAGTTGATAGAGATAGTTTACCGCGTTTTTCGGAGGGATCGTGGTGGTCGATGCTCGAGTTCCCAGGACCTGCCTTTTTGGACTCTTCCCTGCGCGAGCGTTCACGCTCTCTCCGAACTTCGACTTCTATGCGCCATTCGACAGCCTTTTTGACTTCCTCCAAAGCATACACTCGGACGCCATCCCTGCGGCCGGCTATGGCTACCAATACGCCACGGTGCTCCATCACGACGACACTCTTAAAGGCGACCCTACGGACGAGAGCATATGGTTGAGAGGCTGGGGGGGAGACGAGGGGAAGTACGTCGAGGCCCTGTGCATGACAAAGGAGGAGATAGTGGGGGGCCAGAAATGCGCCGCTAACAGGGGGAGAAGAAAAGTGGGAAGGGGAGAGATCTGGAGTAGCTGCGGACAATGAGAGGCCTAGTTCGTGGAGGGTTGGTGGAGGTAATGAGGGCGGTGGGGTAGTTGAGCGGGTGGGTGGTGGGGAGGAAGCCCTCGATGCAGCCTCTGAGTGAGGTGGGAGAGGTGTCGGTGGCCGTTCGCTGAGGGAAGAGACGGCATCCCGACGATGGATAAGATTCGAGAAAAAGCCCGAAAGACGATTGTTGAATCGTGGTTGCTAGACGATGGCTCAACACTCGCAGGGGAAAGAATGGACGGAAATTACCTCGACCACTGAACGATGTCTGGTCACGGAATCGGCTGTGTGAGCGTGAGGGTCTGGATGCAGAGGGATCTCCGTAGAGGGGGGAGAGCGTGCAGTCGAGGGGCGTTGCGGTGGAGATGGGAGGGCCGAGACATGTCCGGCAGGGAGGCTGTGAACACTGGCAACATCCTGTGTTGGTGAGGGTGATGGGGCGGGACGGGTAGTGCGGTCGTCGTCGTCGTCATTGTCGGGGAGGCTCATCGGGAGAGTACGGTAAAGTGGGTGAGGAACACACCGTGGAACGAGCGGGCAAGCGGACGAGTTGTACACACACACCGGATGCCCGGGAATTTCCCACGCTCTCATGTTCGCTCGTTTGTGTGCACGTCGTACATTTAGCCATCTCGCCACCGTCACTGCCGACGATGTCGCCCACTTTGCAAAAATACTTCCCCCGTCTGCCATCATCTCAACGTTACCGCCGAACTCAAACTCACGAGACGACCTTGCTCACTACAATGTCGACTGGATGGGCAAGTACCACGGCCACGCCAACACCGTTCTACGTCCCCGCACGACCCAACAGGTTAGCGACATCGTCAAGTTCTGTGCCAGCCGTCGCATCGGCATAGTGCCCCAAGGCGGAAATACAGGCATGGTCGGAGGCAGTATATCCCTCAAAAGCGAAATCGTCCTCAGTCTCGCCGCCATGAACAACGTTCGCTCTTTCGACCCCGTATCAGGTACTAACCCACGTTTCTGTTCATGTCAAGATTGAATTGACTCTTCTCAGGCATCCTCGTCGCAGACGCCGGCTGCATCCTCCAATCTCTCAGCGACCACATTGCCCCCGAGAACCACATCATGCCCCTCGACCTCGGTGCTAAAGGAAGGTCTGTATGCACGTGCCGCTCCTTTCCCTTTCTTATCTTCATCAAGCTGCCAGATAGGTGGAAACCTTTCCACAAACGCAGGAGGTCTCCGCCTATTGCGCTACGGCTCCCTTCACGGTACCGTCCTCGGCCTTGAGGTCGTCCTTCCGGACGGCACCATACTTGACCAGCTCTCCACCTTGCGCAAGGACAACACTGGTGCGTTCTCTCTCCGTGCAATTTCACCCTCGTCCTCTTACTCCCCCAGGCTATGACCTCAAGCAACTCTTCATTGGCGCAGAAGGAACCCTTGGTGTTATCACTGGCGTGTCCATTCTCACCCCACCTATGCCTCAGGCTTCCAACAATGTCTTCTTGGCCTTGCCCCACTTCAGGAACGTTCTTCCGCTTTTCCAGACCGTGAAAGGTCAGTTGGGCGAAATTCTGTCCGCTTTTGAGTACATCGATCGCACATCCTACGATATGGCTCTTCAACACGGTCTGGGGCCCATCTTGGATCCACAAGAAGTCGGGGATGCCCAGTGCTTCATCCTCATCGAGACGAGCGGTGGGAACCAGGACCACGATGCAGAGGTAATTATATTCAACTCCCATCACAAGACCCAACACTCAGACAGAAGAACACGGCCGATAACAGAAATTGAACATCCTGCTCGAAACTCTCATGTCAGCTGACAAGCCTCTCATTCACACCGGCGTCCTTTCCCAGTCTCCCGGTCAATTTGCCTCCATCTGGAACCTCAGGGAAGGCTTGACCGAATCCATACAAAAGGAAGGCAAGCCCTACAAATATGATCTCTCGGTCCCTATTGTGGAATTCCAGAGCGTGGTGGACGCCGTCCGCGATCGTCTCATTTCAAAGGGACTGTATGGCGATCATGCGATATCCAAAGTGCTGGGATTCGGACACGTCGGTGATGGTGAGTATTCCCAGCACGATATTTCGCTTCGTCTCATGCATGATCCTCGCAGGGAATCTTCACCTGAATGTCATTGCCAAGTATGGCTACCGTCCTGAACTGGAAGCAGCAATCGAACCGTTCATCTATGAGCTTGTCGGTACGTCCTGGCTTTACTCCCCTGTGAGACGATAAAGCTGACTACGTGAATGGTTCATAGCCTCACACAAGGGTTCTGTGTCTGCAGAGCACGGCATCGGGTCAATGAAGACCAAGGCACTGCAATACTCGAAAAACGAAGTCAGCATAGAGTGGATGAGGAAAATCAAGCAGGTGTTTGACCCGCTCAATATCATGAACCCTGGAAAGGTCTTGCCATGATCGTCTGTCACTCTGCATTCGATGAATATACTTGCCGTTCATGTAACTGGATTTCGGGATGGTGACTTCATCGATGAGCGCATCAAGTTGCTGGTTGTCGGCAACGCATTCCGCAGAAACATGAAATAGGCCAGGAGTTCTGTGTCTTCCCAGTCCCAACTCCGTGCATTTACTGTTACCGCATCTATGTCCAACTAAAACGTACGTCCCACTGAGCATCCTAAGCTGAGATGCACTCAGGTTGCTGGTGAGCACACGACCTGCTAACTACTGTCTGCAAAGGCAAATCCCAGAGTCTCTGACAAGACAAAGGAGCATTCAATCCAAGTGCCCGAGGGAATGGAAAACCTCGGGGAGCTGCCCGGACAGCAGCGAAGAATGTGGGTAACGTCATCAGTGGTCTCAAAGTCTGCGCATCCATGGCCATGTTTCGTTTGCACCCCCGTTGACGTGCGTGCAGGCCGCGCTGAAGAACCACAACGTCTCGGAGGACATGGACGCTTGGTGTATCGCGTGCGTACGACAAAAAGTACTGTAGGATAGCGAACCGACGTAATGCCGCTTTTATGCGAGTCGGTTTTATTTTCTAAGCAGGATGAAGACAGGGTCGCCGAGGACAATATCGGCCATGTGTCGGAAAGACCCTGTGAGGGATAACAGCAGACCACCGAACGATGCATATGCAGTCCTATGCCAACCGTGAGTGTCCGATTTGGAGGGTGCTCGAGCTTAACGTACACTGTATCTCCTCCCCCGTCGAATTTATATACCTGGATCACCGCTCGTTCACCCACGTACGCCCTTGCCACGAATCGCTCACCTTTCCGAACATCACGTAGTCGTACTCTTGTTCTAGTCCTTGCACACCCTTGCCATCAGGCCGCCAGATGTTTCTGTCCTTGTCCTCTGCTTCGATCCCGTCACCTCCTCCAGATGAGATCAGGGACGAAGCGAGCGCCATGGCGAAACTCTGACCCTCGGTGAGAGGGAAGAGTTCGGTGTTGTAATCTAGAGTCATCTTCATGTCGTGATTTTTGGACTGGGCATAGAGCCGGGACACTGGGTGGTCGGGTTAGCACGACGCAAACGAATTGCAATCATCATAGAGCACCTCTGTCGAACTTCTTTCCCTCCTTGTCGATCGCGTCGATAGTGAAAATGTCATCGAACACAATGTTGGACGAAGCCGACGACATGGTCTAGCGTAGAGGCGAGTCGCGGCCAGTTACGATATGAATTTTTGGATACGACCGTCCACCTCGGCCCTCCGGCGCGTCACACTTTCCACCAGGCTTGCGTCCTCCTTCGTCGTCAAGTGTCCATCACCGTCGGCCGCGAGGGTAGCCCCAACACCCCTCGTGCTTTGTTCAGCCCAGGAATGGTCACCTCGCCATCAAATACCCGACGACGACCGTCCTAGGCTTTCTGCGTACTCGTCCGCTCTCACCGAGTCAGGCTTCACCTGCATTGAATGTCGCTTCTCACCGCCGTCCCGATCTGACGTCTCTCGCACTTCCGAGGAGCTTCTAGAGCTCTGCACCAATGGTATGCATGTTACACACTGCCCAAGTCTCTCCAGCTCAAACGACCGCGGCAGAGATGCGAGAGAAGCTGCAGACACTAGGGCATCCCTTCCCGCCTGTCGTACTCGCCAGTGGTTTTGCCTGTCTGATCGCACAGGCGTACGTATCATCGCACCCCGCCCGCGGTCTCTTCCTCGTATCACCACCCCTCTCCAATGCGTCCTTGTATCCCGACGTATTGCCTACGCCGCTTCCCGAGTTCGATTATGAGCTTTGCTTTCCCATCGCAGTGATGGGCTCTCCAGACTACGTGGCCGCAATAAAGGCTCGGACGCGCTTTGCTCCGAGCGCATGGGTGGATTTGATACAAGTCGAGAACTTGCAATCTGATCAGGCTGTCGAGGAAGTAGAACGATGGGTGGACGAGCTTGGTATCTAGATACCTTGCGTGCCCGGACTATCAATCATATCTCAACGAGCGACAACCTGCTCTAGTAATGTGGCCGACAGAGAAAATCGCACAAATCGAAACAGATACAAGGGTAGGGAGAATGCCTCTTCCGTGGGTGATTCCACATCCCCTAGAGAAAGCTTTGTTCCGTGGTGTACTTACCGTGGTCTCTCAGAGATGACTTCCTTTTAAGTTGTGGTCTTACTACGTGTGCCTATACTACTTTCAGATCTCAGGGTCCTCAGGGGAAATGTGTTCCTTGTGTGGCATGCCGTGTCTCAACACAGTCCGATCACACTAGTGGCAGTGGTGTTAAGACGGTCAGGCTGGTTGGATGAAAGTGCGTATTTCCTCAGGCTGCTCAGACGCAGGTGAATATTACAAGTACTGGGTGCAACGGAGTCTATAGAAAACATGCAACGGAGGAGGACGGATATCAGACACCAGGATTCGAGCGCACAAACGCCGCATCGTCACTATAGTGTCGACTCGACGTTACCTTGATTACCTTTTCCCTTGGGAATAGCTACGTTCGCAAGGCCAGGGAGATCTACCTTCCAAGTCCCTCTGGCAGCGAACGCTCTACGAACTTGATTCTCGATCAATTCGTGCAACTTTGGGACGTCTTTGAGCATGGCTCGACTACCCATCAGAGAAGTGGTCTTCAAATTAAGGGTGAATTCTGAAGGGAATGAAATCGTTAAACCGGGCTTGGATGAAAAGGGAGACGGGGGTGCAATAATAATCTGAGACGTTATGTGAGCTAGTGCATGATAGCTGGAATTACACAAACTCGCCGGTGACTCGAACAGATCGAGAGATATCGTCAGGGAAACGGGAAGCCGTGCAAAGGACGACATGGGGTAGTTGAACAGATAGGCGGTGGAAAGAGATATGGAGACGCTGTCAGTGTAAGACATGTGGAACTTGACAGACTGCGGCGCGTCAGAAATTTGGCAAGACGTGATGGAGTATACTGACAGTCGAAGCACCCATTTCCTGTGCAATGTTTACGAGTTGGGCATTGGACAACCGTGGTGCCGAGTTTCCGAGATCCACCGCATGGATAGTAATGTGATCCTGGACACAAATAACACGATCGCTCAGGAAGGAATTATATGAAAGGGAGAAGGGCGAACGAACAAGGAAACTGCGGGGGCGAATTTCGTTGGCATACGTCTCTATCCGAGCCCGGGCAGCTTCGTTTCCTTCGAGTCCTTGTAATTCATTTTGTAGTTTTGCCCGGTAGACGTCAGCTATCTGTCCAAAGCGCCCATGAGGCTGCAGCTCGACATGGCACGGCAGGTTGACAGACCTGGTGAGCTAGGGAGTTGACCCAGTTGGCAGACTCTGGGTCTGCCGTGGACGCGTCGAATTGAGGTGGCGGGGAACGTGTTCTGGAGGAATTGTCCGACTTGGTGAGTGGATGGAAAGTTGGGGTTTCTGACACGTCGCTTTGCGGTAAGAGAAAGAGGTATTTGAGGACGAGGAAGAGGAGGAGAAGAATGGATAGTTGTCCGAGGAGAAGACCTTGAGTGAAGGTAGGGGTCAATGAGAATATGTGGTTGTTGCCCATCAAGGGATGTCAAAAGACGAGTTTGGCAGAGCGCGCGTAAATGCAACCCGCCGTCCTCGTCGCTTGGCCCGGTGCGCCTCTCACCGACTCACTCGTTCGCGCCTCCATCGCCGCTCTCGGTTTGTCTGCCTCCAATGTTCTCTCTGTCCTTCCATCATCGCCGCCGTCGACCCTCGTCCAGTGGGCCAGCTATGACTGCATCGATCATGCCCTCACCGCTTCCACCCCGGAACACGTTATCTCATCGTCATATACGATCAGAAAGGCTCTCATTCGGAAGCACTTCTTGGCCCGCTGCATCCAGTCCTATCTCGTAAAACGCCCCGAATCGTCTCTCGCAAAAGCAGTGCCCCTCACCTGGGACATCGATATCGCCTATGCGGACGAATTGGACGAAATGTGGAGCGACGACCTATGGGACCTCGGCAGTCTGTTGGATGCCGATGGCGGACACACTAAACGGTGGTTCATTCTCAAACCAGGCATGGCAGACAGAGGGATGGGTATAAGGCTTTTCGACAGCAAAGATGCCTTGCGCAGCATATTCGAGGAGTTCGATCGCGAACCCGACGAGGAGGAGGCAGATGAATCGACCACATCCATCGTGACTAGCCAGCTTAGGCATTTCGTGCTCCAGGTATCCGTGATCTCGATGTCGTGCGCATCCGATGCTGAGCGAACATGCAGGAGTACATTTCAACTCCTTTGCTCGTCGATCCGAGAGAGATTCCGCTGTCGGTGATGAGGGCCCAGTCGCAACGCGAACCCTGTGGTCACAAAGTCGCTTCGTTTCCCTCCTCGCACCTGGTTAACTTAAATGACGCTCGTCTGACAGTTTCATTTGCGGACATATGTCATCGCCTCCGGCACTCTAACGGTATTCATGTACGAGCGCATCCTCGCACTCTTCGCCGCCGAACCCTACCACGCCCCCATGCGCTCTGGCCTTGGGTCGACCATTTCCCTCACTCCTCATTTGACCAATACCTCTCTGCAAACACACCGCGGGGAAGAGAACGTGCGTCTTTTGGATGAGCTGGTCGGGTGTCATATATCATCTGGAGGCGAGGAATCCAGCGATACCGTCTTGAACCTCGTGGACGTTGCCGTGATCAAACAGCAAATAGCAGACACCCTCTCGGAGACGTTCAAGGCCGCGATACAGCAGCCTGTACACTTCCAGGTACGACAATGTGCTTCCTGGAGTATTGAATTTTTATAATTCCTGCTGATAGCCGTTACCCAATGCCTTCGAGCTCTTTGGCGCTGACTTCCTGGTCTCGCACGATGCCGCTGGTTTCCAAGTTAAGTTGTTAGAAATGAATTCTGAACCTGCTATCGAACTCACGGGACCACGATTGACCTGGATCCTGGAAGACCTGTTCAAAGCCATCGGTATTGTTTGCATTCAACCTTTTGTGCAGCAAGCCAGCTACAAAGGTGACAGTACCACGTTGAATGTCGAGGAAACTCTGCATCTACGCAAGTGTCTTGATATCGAAGTTCTTCCCTCCATGGCAAAGTAGATTATTTATATATTTGTCGGGTATGATGGTATGGCATGTACATGACAAGTTAGGACTTCCTTGAGGTCGAATCACATCCACAAAGTGAACCATTAGGTTTCGGACGAAGAACTATCCCTCCTCCTGTTCTTGTTTGAATGGGCCGTCGATATCGGACCTCGTTTCCGCTTGGGAGGAACGACGGGAGCGGCACCTGCGTCTCGAAGTCTTTCAGCAATGGCCTGGTTATATGCGATGCATTGAATCCCGAAACACTGGAGCTTGATGACACCTTGCTTGTACATATTTTTGATCATCTTCGTGTGAGAGGGAGGCACAAAGTCTGGGAACAGTGTCGTCGATTTTGAAGCGTGATCCATTTTCTGCATGTTTCTTAGTCTCTTGGCAACCCATTCCGATGCACACGCACTGTATTGTCAAGGTTTTTCAATGTGTCGCTTGCCATTACCATGGTACCTTGACTTTCCACGCGTTCATATGTACCCAGGTACTGAACTTTCCCTCCTGAACGATAGCACACATCCAACTGCTCGCCAATGAGAAAATTATCCTCAAATTTAGTCCAAGCAACACCATTAGCCTTCGGGTTATATCGAAAAATCGGCTTGACAACCAGGCCCAACGCGATCCCAGATGGAGACCAAATCACCTCATTGCAGTCGATGGAGTAAGGCCCTTTACTAGTGAGATATCAATAACGGGTCCTTTTCCAATGATTAATGCGTACCAGATGCCCTTGACACCCTGCTCTTCGGTGTGATAAGTAGCATAGACTGTGATGTGGCGCCCCCGTACCTTGAGAAGTCCCGCGTTGTATGACGGGATCGAAGCCAACTTTGATTGGCCTTCTACAGGCTCGTACGGTAAGCTCCTCAGATATTGTTTGAAATCAATCTCAGTAGTGACTGTTTTTTTTGACTGTTGTGTTGTCATTAGTTTTGTTCGTGAGAGGTCGGCAAGCTGACCTCCTCTAGTTCCTGAAGACTATCCGAGAGGGCATCACGAAGCTCGTCCATAATCTATGGCCATGTCACAACTCTAATGTTGAGTGGTACAGTCGAATTCTACGAACTTCATGGTACTCGTGAGCCTTGACCTTTGACCGTTTATACTTTTCTTGAAGGACCGCAAGCCTTTCTTGAATACGCAAAGCCTCCTCCTACAGAGAAGCCTCGTAAGTTGAAATGATGATCAAAAACACGTCGCTACCTTTTCACGAATGAGGTCCTCGTTCTCAGCGAGGAGTCTGTTGATTTTTGCTGTTGTGTCCGACGTAGGCTGGAAAGATGTTCATTAGTCCGTAATTGATAAGACGCTGTAGGCGTTGCCACCTCCGTATATTGTAAGGGATTGAGCTCGTCATCCTCTGACTTTAGGGAGGATAATTGTGTAAGCTGGTCATGGAGCCTAGCTATCATGTCCTGGAGGGCAGCATTGTCTGCTCTGAGAGTGTCATTCTCGGTAATTAATTCCTGCGCCTTTTCATGAGTCAGCCTGTTGGAAGAACTACCCATGTCTGAAGTAGTGGAGGTTCTCTAAGAGACGAAAATGATGAGGTTGAGCACGAGAACAATGTAGAACAAATCGGACCCGTTCAGATTCGCGAAGCTGGGCTCGAACGGCCTTGAGCTCCTTGCCGAGCAGCCTGACCAAGTCTGTGGTCAACTCTGGATCGTCCATGATCGACGTGCAAGTCAAACCCAAGATGACACCACGTGACCGCGACTAAACTTCTTTCGAGCAAGCCTTGAAGATGGAAGATTCGTCACCTCCAGAGCGTGCAGCGTCGCGCAAACGATCTAAATGGGATGAAGAAGATCCAGAGAGCGAAGCAATACAATCTCGTCAACAGTCTCTTAGACGTCGCTTAAAGTCGGTGCGGAATACCCGCACTCGCGACGCAAGCCAAGTCACCCCCGTGGATCCTTCTCCGTCTCGCCCAACCCGTTCCAGCGCACACAGCGTCTGCGTACCCCTCCGAAGCCTTCATCCTCCCATCCAGCCTTCTCGTTCTGTATACTGTTATGAACGGCTCAACCAAATAGAAGAAGGCTCTTACGGCGTCGTATTTCGTGCCAGGGACAAAGAGACTGGGGATATTGTCGCCCTCAAAAAGCTTAAACTCGATGAGGAAAAACATGGCTTCCCGATCACCGCCCTTCGTGAGATTGGCGCTCTCATGGCTTGTCAGCACGAAAATGTCGTTCGAATCCGCGAGGTAGTTGTCGGTGACACCTTGACACAGTGAGTTCAGCCGTTCAATTCCCTTAGAGATTGCCATCACCACTAACCACCGAAAGAGTCTATGTAGTCATGGACTTCATCGAACATGATCTCAAGACGCTCTTGACATTGATGCCATCCCCCTTCCTGCAGTCGGAAATCAAAACTCTGATGCTGCAGCTATTATCTGCCGTCGCTCACTGTCATTCCAATTGGATTCTACACCGCGATCTGAAGACGAGTAACCTCCTTATGAACAATCGCGGAATGATCAAGGTAGCCGATTTCGGTCTTGCACGAAGATATGGAGATCCTGTCGGCGTGGGTGGCCTGACTCAACTAGTGGTAACTTTATGGTACCGGTATGTTGACGGGCAGCGTCTAACATGTCTTGTCCTCATGCATATTCTACAGTGCTCCAGAGATTCTTTTGGGAGCTACCAAGTATTCAACCGCCATCGACATGTGGTCCGTGGGATGCATTTTCGCAGAACTGCTCTTGAAAGAGCCTTTATTTCAGGCTCAAGGAGAGCTCGAACTCCTTTCTATGATTTTCAAGCTCCTCGGCCCTCCTACTAATTCCTCTTGGCCGGAATATTCTAATCTTCCTCTCGCCAAGACCATCTCACTCCCTGCACCACATGCTCACCAATTCCGCCAGCGAATTCAGTACATGACAACAGCTGGGATCGATCTTTTGATGTCATTCTTGACTTATGATCCGGCGCAGCGCATCACTGCTGAAGAAGCTCTGCGTCACCCTTATTTTAGGTCCGTCGTCATCGTTCTCGTGTCTGTTTCAGCTCATAGCTTGCGCAAAGTGAATCCCCTCTACCCAAGCACCCAGACCTTTTTGCCTCATTCCCATCAGTCGCAGCCGGTGAAAGGTGAGTAGCATTCCATTGTCGTGGCATGGCACTTGATCTCACTGGCGCCCAGACGCAAGAAACCGTTCGATAGCCCCTCCGCACCTGTGCGAGCAGCAGATTACATTAAGTTTGCGGACAATGACATACCATAGCATGCAGCACATGATACGTTTATTACGGGTGCCAGCGTATGTAAGAGTTCCAGTTGGAGGATACAAGAATATTACTTGGGCTTAACTACACTGCTGACAGCATCACCAATGCTATCGTCGACACTATTCAACAGCTGTCGCATTCGTTGGAACCGCATCCTAGTGCGATCCATTTCACCGCATTTGTCGTAAAACTCTTTCACCTCTTGTACAGTGAACCTGAATTCATTGGCTATATCATAAATCGCTTGATCGATGCAATGGAGCGGAGACACTGCCTGTCCGTCTCCCGATGCAAATGCGGTCGGTGCAACAAAGGTATTGGACGGACGTGAGCTCGATCCGCTGCGGAATCATTGAGCAATGCACGACCCCGCAACCAAACACTTACGCCGTTTTTGCCTTCTTTGCGATGTGAGGCCCGGTGCTTTCGTCATCTACTTTCCGCTTTCCCCACGGTGGAGGAGATCGGTTACCAACTCGGATGCGCCACTCCTCGCTCTCTTCACCATCTGCCATTTCCTCTTCATCAGGGGTTTGTTGGGGACGAGCACCCGACATTGAAGCTTGTGGTTCGCCAGGAACCTGGTCAGGAGTAAACAGAATGATTGGCACATCGATATTGGAGTTGCCATCAATGTCTCCAGTCGCCAGACCTGGTAGAATCGACTCATCGACCGCCTTGGCACGCTTTTTCCTCGTACGCCTGGTTTTTTCTTCTGCCTGTCGAACATAACCGTACTGTCCTTTCTCCCCGTGAGCTGGCTTTTTCTGATCCACGATTGCAGCAATCATGTTGTCCAGACGGATCGAATTCTTCTTATAGCGCTCTCGCCATGATTGCCATGTATGTCGAGTTACCCACACATACTCTGGGTCAACAGCCTAGGATCCATCAGATGGGGGTCACTCAGCACAGTCTTGACCAACTCACCAACTCGCAAAGCTGTTGATATAGACGGTTACCAGTTCTCCCACCTGTTTCCTTATACGGGATTTTGGTTGCTATCCACTGGCACAAACGTTCTTCATCCTCTTCAGTGAACTGAGTCCGTCTGTGTACGAGTAAGTGACGTGTGTAACTAACGGGGATTTTAGGAGAGCTCACTCTTCCCCAGGACGCCTGCCACCGGGGTTCTTATATACCAGGGGGGTGTAAACGAATGTACCTTTCTCCACGCATTTCTTGACCCATAAATAAGACTCGATGTACTTGTCTGGAACACCCTGATGCAACTTGATGAGATGCTGAAAAACCTCCGTGTTCGGGTCTGCGAGGATTACTCGAGCAGACTGAGGGGATGCAGTGGGATCTCCTCCGGAATGCTTGAGTCAGCAAATAGGTGAGACCTGGAGGTCAATGGCGATGGCCACGCGACTCACCATGATGCGTTGGCTGAGCGCCGCACGCGCGTTCACGTTTGCGATGCTTGGATGTATGTGCATCTTGATGGGTGCTCCTTTCTCGACGAATATTTGCTTCAGTAACATTCCAGCGATCTTGCAAGCCTCAACGTAGGTATAGGGCACGAAATGGCGTTCAGGACGATCGGAGCTGATCCAACAAAGACGAAGGCGCTCCTCTTCTGGTGTGCCAGGCTGGGTCAGAATGTAGCCTTGTCTCGGCACTTTGCTTTCTACGCGCCCGCCAAGAGACTGAGCTACACGTCAACTATGGCCTAACCTGGGCGCAAACGTGCTCACTGTGATCGTTTCGCATAACTCAGCCTGTATTTCTTGAGGGATGTCCTTCTGTATGAAGAACTTGACCGCTAAACCGTTCTCGTCCTGGAAAATTGGCTGGATAGTGGTGAGGTCCTGAGAAACCAATCAAGAAACGGACTGCTCACCATTGGGGTCCACTCTTGCTGTTCGGCGGATGGCAGAACCCAAGGATCGGGTTAGGATTAGGATTAGGATTACTAGGGTTAGGGTTATCCTGCCACAACTCCCTCAGGCAAAAATAAAAGCATATAAATAGATAAATAAAAGAATAACGATAAAACATTGGTCGATCCGTATGAGTAGAACTATGTAGTACAGTGTTATGCTGAAGGTTTGCTAAGACGCCCTCATCGCCCTGAGGCTCGCCATCACGACATCCGGATGTACATTTTTGGTCTTCGCCCTACCACTCCAAAATCGAGTAGGTTTGCTGACCTTCACCTCCACCTCGAGCTGTGAGTCAGGCCCGGGGGCATGAATATCGACTTTAGCAAGGTCCCCCGCTGCGCTATTAGATGCTGAGAATTGGAGCCTCTGCGTTGTCAACTCTTCGCAGTCAACGCCAAAGAAGTCTGCCAATTTTTCCATGCGCCAAAGGCTCGACTCTGCCGTCGCAGGCCGCCTAGTGACTGTTCCGGACCTTGATGGGATGTAGCGAGCATGTAGAGAGAACAAACCGTTCTCGCTGACAGTTTCGCCGGATGGACGGGATGGGTTGTCGGAACGTGTGTCCTCTGATGCCCCTTCAGGTACTTGATCAGGTATAGTTATCATACTATTTGACTGAACAAAAAAAAGTAAGCGACCGTACAACGCTCACAGTAATCCAGGTCTCCGTCTCACCGTAGTTCCAGCATCGTGAACCCCGCTGCCGGCAGCAGACTCCACGATCTGTGTCTTACAGGGAGTTCCAGTCACCGACTCGGACAATCTGTGGCGGGTCCCACCCTCCCCCCTTAATGATTTACTTCTCCGCAAATCTCCTCCAGCAGATCCAACGATGGATGGCTCCGATCTGAATGTCCCAGGGTCGAGACTTCTTCGTCTGCGATGATGGCCACCACGGCGCAGGGAGAGAGAAGGACGAGACGTGCCGAAGGATGAGAAAGCAGCCTGAGGGCTCGGCACCATTCCTGTAGGGATCTCCTCTCCTAGATGCCTGGTCAACTTTGCAAGCCTAGCACGGTGCAATTGTTCCATACGCCAAAGCTCAAGCTCTGGGTCGTCTTCTTCTTGCTCTTCGTCTTCGCAACCAAGGAAGATAGCGGAATATGGTGATTTATTCGTAGGACTTCTACACGGTATATTAGAGATATTCAGCAAAGGGAAAGGCGTAATGAGCGTTGTCGGTGAGTGTGGCAGTTTGGCAGTTTGCGAAGCGGCTGGGCGAGAACTTGAAATAATGGATGATATGGAGAGCGGAAGACGAGCTTGACGGCGAGACTTTCTGAGCTTGACGGAAGAACGTCTGCTGCTGCAAACGGCATTCTCGACCTCTACCCTTGCCTCGGGCACCTTCTCCAGGACACCGACCGTACCAAACCGCCTTGGTGAGACAATGTAGTGAAAAGCCCAGCCGAGACTCATTTTAGCTTGCTTGGAGCTCCCAGGGCAAGTGTCGTTCTTCTCCTGAGAACTAGTTAGATGAAGGGACGGAGGGAGAGCAGGTATGGAGTGAGATGATGAGGAACGAGCAGCTTCATGCGACATCTTTCGGAGTAGTTGATGTTTGCTTACTCCAGTGGACGGGAAAGCGTTATGTAGCTGGCCAGTGACGCCATGCGCGGGACAGAGACAGCCAAACCTAGATACTAGTTGGGGTTTATGGACTCACGGAAATCAGCCACCGGACGAATATTGAGATAAATCTGGATGGCTCGTAACCTAGAAACAGGCCTCAATGTGGGAAGCTGCCATCGGTAGCGTTGTACGTGACAGGATGCCAGCTCAAGTTATGATCGCCAGTCAGTTCCTCGAGCTCATTGTAAACGTACCTTGTCGATCGAGCCCGAGAAGGGTCACCGTGACAATAATGCAATCATGCACGCGCACTAAATCCTAGAGAAACTGTCATCATGTACTATTGACTCTCTCAGGCTGTTTTTGTGAGATCATATGATACGCTTTGAATACATGTGAGTTACGTCGTGACTTTCTTTTGATGGGGTCGCACCGTGGCATATCAAAGACACTGCATTTCCCCTGACCTGTGTTGCCAAGTACCTATTCAGGAACTTATCAGCTGGGAGGGTCAAATGAACATGGGTATACGTCGTAGAGCCCGTAGATGCAATAAGTATGAACTAGTAGTACTGCAATGTAACTTAGACACAAAAATAAAATAAAAAATATGGTGAAACTGTCTAGAGTTAGGTAACGGATGTCCCAACAACACGCGATCCCTCTTTCAACATGTGATTGTCTTGAGGATGACGGGAAGATTTACCAGCGATAGCCAACATTCGCAGGTCAGATGGTAGTTTTACTAGTGAAACACGCTTTGCCGCTCTGGTTTTGTTCCACTCCTCCGCTTGTTCCTCTGGGGAGTCAGGTGCTATGAGTAGATTCTCATGCAAGGCTGTCACAGGAAGGGATTGGCTGGTAGTGGATAACAATAAATAAGAGGGTTCGTCGGCCGATGCAGTCGAGTCATCAAGTCCTTGTGCAACCGGTGAATCAGCGAGGGGAGGAGGTCCTAAAAGTGAGGGTGTGGGAAACGTTTCGCCCGACGATGGCCAGTCAGGACCGAAGTCGAGTGCCGAACGGAATGCTTCATGGGCGGACGAGTCGAAGGACCGCGAACCTGATGGAGGAGACTCTTCGCGCGACATACTACTGGGTCGAGGTTCTTGACTAGAAAACGATGACCGTAAGGCATATTCGGAGTAGCGCTGTTGTAAAGTTTCGGTTGCAGCCTGCAAAGCGAGCGACGTTGCCTGTCTGAAATTCTTCTCCTCGACAGCGAGATCATTGAGAAGAATGTTGCGATAACAGACAAGCCTGGTTACATCTAAGCGCATCTCATGTATTTTCTTGGATATCGTCTGAATGGTATCCTGCAAACGATCCCGAGTAGATTTCTGGAATGGTGCCAAGATTGCAATGTTCCTCGCGACGTGCATGCTAGAATCGATTTGTGCATTGGCTGTGCAGATGCGATTCTCCAGATCTTCCACCCGAGTATGTATCATGCGAGACCTGGAAATGAGGCGAGGAGATTCTGGTCCAACTGAATGTGCCATCTCCACAACTGAGAGATCTCCGGCACTAATGCGAGCAGCAACCAATTCTGCCTTCACTGTATCAAATGTCTCCTGAAGCTGGGATGCTCCCTCGACCTCTGGTGCGGACGGATCAGACTCGTCTTGGAGAGCACCCGTGTCCGGACAGTACCCGTCGTACGACCTACCATCCTCAGGGGGTTCTTCCGTTGGCTGAGAATGGTTATGATGAACCCAGGCCAGTGTTCTTGGTTGAACGAAATCTGGGAGTTGCAGGTCATGAAGATGTGACGTAGCAGCAGCTACTCCAGTGAGCTCGAGAACTTTGTCTGTCATCCCGAGTGATCGCATGCGTATGCCCGTAGTTTTGAATGCACTTGCATAATTGATTCGTGATATCCACTCGTTCATCTCTTTCTCCTCGGTCATCTGGAAGAGAATATGCCGTCTATCACGGGTGACGAGCAGAAAGGTATTCGAGCGCTGTAGTACAAGCTGATGAGTACTAGATAATTGCAGTATGGGTTAATTTACCTTGCTATGGGATCGGTCCAGAACTGCCAGAGCACCGTTCAGTGAAATGATTTCATCGGGCTTGAACGATGTCGACGCAATGGGGGCCTTCCTTGGAAAATCATTCCATGAAAGTAGTATTGACGCCCATGATGGGTCACGGAAAA
Organism: Leccinellum albellum; assembly: GCA_038090015.1. Taxonomy (NCBI): domain Eukaryota; kingdom Fungi; phylum Basidiomycota; class Agaricomycetes; order Boletales; family Boletaceae; genus Leccinellum; species Leccinellum albellum. The sequence goes on from JBBPLX010000018.1 coordinate 53,512, forward strand.
GGAGAAGCGATGATCTCGTAAGTGCGACACTATATGGACGCCATTTGCGATTTGATGGCTTTTTCCCCCCTTGCAGCAGATCATCCTTCCGACTGAGCACAGCAACCTTGGTAAACTTGATGGTCCATGTCTCGGATGCTATCAATGTCTCAAGTGCACCAGAAAGGCCGTTGAGAGACGGACTTGGAATACCTCCAACACTCAAACCAAAGAATGGAGCCGTCGATCGCGCATCCGTTAATCCTATTTGTACCGTATGGCCCCTGATAAATTCCAGTAGGATCTCGTCATAGTTCCAAGGAGTACCAGTGCCATCCCATCGAAACGGGTTCTCAGGTGATATTTGACCATCAACGTTGACACGGAGCTGGTCGAGCAAGTTCTAAAAAGACACCTGAGGCAAACAGGGGAAAGAGATGCAGAGTACTCACGTTCGTGATGAGGTAGTAGGGATCGATCTTTGGTCTGCTCAATAACGTGTTCCCGCTTTGAATCAAAGGACTCGGAAGCCCAGATGACGTGGAGGGTCTGGTAGGATTTCCCTCAAAACTCCCATCGGGGTCTGAGGGATCCTCGATGAAGATGAACGGTGCAAAGACGATGTTGTCGTAGAAACACTAAGAAACTATTATGAATGATCCACTGCGACGACAACGACGCGCTACATACATCAAGAATCTCCGGAATCAAACCTGGGAGTGTGGTATTCCGCACATAATCTGCTTTGGACATCTTGCGTCTATTTGACTTGTTAAAAGCGTCGGTGTGTAACATGATGAGGCTGAAAGCTAGGATATATGGGTGATCTGAAACGGAGGATCAGCCAATTGTGCGCCAGGGGATTTGGGGATATCACACCTTTGGAAGTGAATAGGTCAGGGTTACACGAAAGATACCTATCTCCAAACGCTTCGATCACTCGATCAATTTGTTGTGTTTCCCGTGGTAGACCAACATTCATCAACAGTCTACGCAATGCGACATCCAAAGGGTCATCGCGAAAATCAAAACGTCCAATAAATAGCTTCAGTGAATCAACATGCATGGGGTCTCCGCTGCATAAAACAGTTAACGGAAGTAAAGACCGTTAGCGGAAGCTTACGCAGAAGCCAAGACTCCAGCTATTTCGGCCTTGGAAACGAGTGACACCAATCTATCAACAAACATCTCGGAAGATTCGTTCGCTCGAGGCTTTAGGACATCGGCTGGGATCTGAGACAGAGACGGCCGAGGAGAACGAGAGGTGGGGGACGGCTGGAATCCATTAGACAAGGGAGACCCGTTTCTGGCAGACGGCGAGGAAGATGAGGCGAATAGATTAATAGAAAGCCGATGGAAGAGTGGCGGATTAGTCGAAGAACGAGGTCGGGAATTGCGCAGATTGATTTTGGATTGGGCCGTGGGATGGGCCGAGGGTGACTCATTTGAACAAGGAACCATGGATGGCTGTTGTAAGGTAAAGAGAGTGCGGGAACGTGAAGGCGTTGCGGAATCAGCTGTAGTCGGACGTCGCGTGGCTTGACGGCGTGAAGTAAGGGAATGTGGATCTGCGGTGGACGGGCGAACAGTGGTTCCATCTGGAGCAATTGAGCTTTGAGGCAAACTAGGGATATTAGCACGAGCCGTCGAGGGGCGACGAAGAGCACGTTCCGAATGGCGCCTAGAGAGTCCTGAACTACTAGAGTTACTACTTGACCGAGCGAGGGATACTGGAGGTGCAGTGAAATCGACGTGGAGCGGGGAGGTGGTTTTCATGGCTGGAAGCGAGGGTGACTCAGTTGGAACAGTAAGATGTTGGGCCGTAAGACGTTGAGATGAAGTCGAAAACTTGCGTGACCAAAATGAAGATTTTCGTACTAGGGGTGTCGCAGGAGTGGCTCCGGCAGTGGCGGGCGGGGATGTTGAGGCTCGTTTCGCCGTTCCGAACATTTGTGTCATCGAAATACCTCTGGCACGCTGTTGCTCAGGACTGGAGGAAGGCTGTTGAGACCGCAACGAAAGCGTGCTCTTACTTTTTCGCAGAGCGTTCTCGGTGCTGCTGTTAGGAAATGTCGTAAATGTAACAGAGTTTATCTGAGGGGGAGGTGATATTATGGGTGGGTTGCGGTATACGTCTAGATAAAAAGTAGGTTGTGGGGGGGAGTCGGTCGCACGTTGAACGGTGATGGACACACGGTGATCATTTGGATGGACCTCGTGACCATGTGAGCCGATGTCAGCGTCGGGGGACGGAGTCGGGGGAAGGTCTTTCTCGAACAATAATCTCCGGGGAGGCGCACTGCGCAGATTTGAGTCCTCAACATGGTGTAGAGCCTTACGCGCTGAGGAAGACAGAGGAAGTATGCGGCGTGTCCAATGTGGTAGGGAGAAAAAGTGGAGACCACCACCAGGAGTATTGCTGGTGGTGTCTAGAGTGCACACGGGGCGATTCTGCTCGGCCCTCGACGGCGGCATGGGTTTGAGATTCGCAACGGAGCTCGGGCTGTCAACGTTTGCTGAAGGGGAGTGTTTGTTTCCCAAACCAAGCATGACAGCGTGCTACGCAACAGGCGTAGGCGCTGTGTTTGTTATCGGGGGAGAGGCCGAGCACGGTGAGCACAAATTGAAGCAACGTCGAAGTTGAATGTCACCGACGGTGGAGGAGGAACCCCGTACAAGGCACAGGAACGCTTATGTAAGTAAGAAGTTACTGCTACTAAATAAGGACCAAGTAGTACGAGCATCAACTCCGTCCCTTTCGAGCTTGCAGCTCTATGCGTCTCCTCAACAAGGCGTTGCGCTATCGATCCGTTAGACAAAGAGCCCACAATCGTCTTGGCTCCACGCACCTCTGCCGCCCGTTTTTTTTCTCCATACTTCATTCGCTCGTAAAGCTTCCGCTTCTTGTTACTCAACAGCATCTTGCCCATCTCTTCTTCATCTTGATCGACTGGCTTCTCCTTCGCCCGCCGCTTCCTCTGTAATTTTTGCACTTCCTTCTCGAAGGTGCCGTACTCCATTCCCGCCGCCTCGGCTGCCAGTTCGGCAGCACGCAGAGACTCCACGTCATCAGGATTCCCGATGCTTACCGTCTCGCCAAACCCTTCTTCCTCTTCCTCTCTCTCCGGACCCTCTTCTTCCTCGCTGTTGGGAACCTCCTCTTCCAGTCCTTCCTCCGAGCGGGGTAGGTCAACGGTCGGGTCATAAGCCCCTGGTTTATCGCCAAATGGAGACAAATGAGGGGGAAGCGTGGCACCTTGCGTATAGAGATCTTCTACAAGGATCTTTGCTGCGTTGATACAATCCACAACCCATTGCGGTTGGATATGCTTTCTTCGCCGCCGCCGTTCCCTCTCTTCTGCCGATTCATTGGCCTTGCTAATCACGGGTCGGTCGATGATGACGTGAGTGATGGAATCATCAGATTCTGTGATGGGAGATCCACTTCCAGATGATGCCGGCCAGCCAACTCGACCACCAAATGACCTTATCAAGAACTCAAAAACAGGTCGGGATGTCTCGCGCGACAAAAAGAAGGTGTACGCAGAAAATAGCGACGTAGGCGTCGATTTGCGCGTCTCCGATAATGACTGCAGTGTAGGCAGCAACGCCGCCGCATCTACGTCAGCAGAAGAGTGGACAACAAACTCCTCGTCGACCTCGATGGATTTGATAGTGAAATCCCCGGAGTCACCATCGACATCTTCATTGACAGGCGATGGACCCGCGGTAATGGTTTTGATTGCTTGTCGAACCTCCTTAGTGGATGCCACTTTCCCAGTGGTTAGGGGCATTGGCATGGATGCCATATTTTTCTCCGCTGCCTGAACACTGAATGCGCCCATCCCAGCACCCGCCTCATCCCGGTTAGCGTCCAAGGGAGGCGGGTAGACAAGCCCGGCATCTGTGTAGAGCTTGAAAAAGACGAAGCCAAGCAGTGTTTGATAAAGCTCTAGGAATGTCAACATTACTCGGACATCAACATCTGACGGTATCTGCAAACAGGCTACTTAGCACCCGGGACTCTGAAACGCAGAGAGTGTTACGTTTTGTGTAAACTGATAGGGCACGAGCCACGTGACATTCTGGTCCATGATTTCTGCCTGGTAGTATATTCCTTTGATAGAGAGAAAGACCTTCCTCAGCGAATGGGAGTGCATGACATACAATTGCCATTCGGCAGCCAGGCGAGAACAATTGGCGATTAACGGTGGTGACACACGACCATCGGAGGGTAGGGAAGCAAAGAGAAATACCATGCAAAGAGCATCATCGATGTCTCGTACAGCATCGATGAAGGTGGGGTATCTGATGATCATATAAATCGCCCTTGTAAAGATCGTGGAACGAAAGTGCTGTACCTTTCCTTTATGATGTGATCTAGTCGATAAGCTGGTTTGCTGTCCTCCAGGTTCTTCGCAATACTCCATTCACCACGGCCAAGAGCCCTTGAGATCTTCTTTGCGAACGCCTTGTGCTCCCGCAGCTTGTTCAAGACTGGCTCGTGCGCGAGGTATGCGATGTCCTTCGTGTAGTAAAAGGACGTTGGAGCGGTCGAGCCTTTGTTGGCTTTCTTTTTGCTTCGTGGCTCGCGGGGAAATATTCCTGTTCTGCGTTAAGGCTAGGGAGGTGACATGACGAAGCCAAATAATACCTTTGAGGATACACAATCGCCGGAAATCGGCCAGGGTGCATTGTAATTTTTTGACCGCGCTTGACCGGGTTATGTAGGCCTTGGCTGCACCAGCCTTGCCCTTTTTTTTAATACGGCCCATCTCAAAATACTTTTGAAGGCGTGATTTTGTATCGAGAAGTGTCTGAAACAGTCAGTGGTGGCTTTGTTTGTGCAGTGTCAACAACGTCCTACTCGACTACCACAATCATGAGGTGAGCGGGACCATCGATAATGCTTGAAAGTTGTACTCATCGCGCTCATACCAGTCAGTACGTTCATGTTCCTAAATCCGAGCTAGACGAGGCTCAGCTACGCCAGCTGGAGGAACATGAGATCAGCCAGGGTCCCTTGTCAGTTTTGCAGCAGGCCGTCCGCAACCATGCTCAAGTCCTTATCTCCCTCCGGAATAACAAAAAGTTGCTTGCACGCGTAAAAGCATTCGATCGACACAGTAATATGGTTGGTGACTCTCTGTCTCGTCCCTGCTCTACCTAATCTCTGATATCTGCCTAGGTACTCGAGAACGTGAAGGAGGTAGGGTCGCTCGACCTCATCTCATGCCGTTTCGTTGACGATGTGACTAGATGTGGACCGAGGTACCAAAGGGTAAGAACAAGAAGCCCATCAATAAGGACCGCTTCATCAGCAAAATGTTCCTGCGGTATGTGTCCGAATATATAATGATGCCATTTTCTGACCGCCCATAGTGGTGACTCTGTTATTCTAAGTACGTTCGTGGCATGCCACATAGGTTCTCAGTGCTGAATTTTACAGTCCTTCGCAACCAAGCTTGATGCGTGAAAGCGGTTCGTCCTTGGCTGGTTGCCGCCGAGCTCTCGCATGAGCCCAGCTAACATCGTATATACATACTCAATACGCGGTCAATGCGTGGGAGCGGTGATGGAATGGTAAAGATGAATTCTAGCGTATACTCGTGTTAACGAGTCTGCTTCTGAATCGGATGTATTTGAGCTGTATGAGCCGATGTTCCGGGAAAGAGCTGTCGGATTTCTCTGCTGGCGATGGCGAGCCGGTTTTCAATTGCCACCTGGGCTGCATGAGGCGTGCACGGGGAAGAAGCAGACGTGCTCACGGTATCGGTGAGGTGCTTGTTGCGCTCGATTTCTGCGCGGAACCAACCGAGTGTCTCTGCGCGTGTGTATGGGTCGGGTATGCCTAGGGCCCTGTGAGACGGTTACCTTGGGAAAAGAGAGAGATGTACGGACAGCGAGATGCCCTGAGTGCGAAGCGATAGATGTGTATGACGCGCTGCCTGAGGATAAAGTGTTTGAGAGAGAGCATGTCAAGTCAGTCTGAGTTTGGTGGCCGTGACGACCTGTTGTTTGTTTTCCTTCAAGTCCACCATGTCCTCCTCATCTGATGTTAATGTTCTACTGCAACCTTCCCCCGTCCTCACTCTGTCCGACAGTCTCGTCATCATCCCCACCGAACCTTCTCCTCCTCAACCACCACCACCACCCCAAATACCCCTCGACGATCGTCCCTTCATCATGTATTCTCGCTCTCAGCTTCTTTTTCTCCACAAATCCCCTCTTGTGCAGCTCCCCAGCGGCATGCCAGCCTTAAAAGATTGGTTCGGGTCTGTACTCGTATCCTTCCCCCTTCTTCTACTGCCTGCTCACTGCAATTCTAGCACCGAAAACGACCAGTCGAGTTCCAAAAAAGACTCTGAAACGCCACTCCCCACAGGAAATGCACGAGACCGTCGGTGTGTAGCCTCGTCCTCCCCCCAGTTCGTCTGCTGACATGGCACATTCAGTTTCCGTCGGGACGCAGACGATAGTAGTACGTGTCTCCTTTCCTCATACGTGTTTTCACCAACGCCGTTCTCCAGCTTCTGCGAGACAGTCATTCCGTGGGGCTGCTATTACCCAGCCCTCTCAGATGGGCAATTTCAAGCATCAGTCTATCCGCGCAACCGACCGCGACCGAGACAGGGATGCGGACAAGGAACAAGATCGCGAAAGGGTCAAAGAAGGTCAAGAGCGACTGCGTAATGCGAGTACAGATATCATCCGAGTCACTTAATCGCATTGAACACCGTCATTCCAGTTGTCGGACAAGTATGACCGCGATCGCCGTGCTCTCTCATCCATTTCGCAGATGCGAGCCAAGGAGAGAGAGCTGGCCCCTCATCCTGCTAACACCTCTTCCAGGGCCACTGCTCAGGGACACCAGACAACTTCTCGTGCAAGTGACTCACGGGACGCGCAAAGGAAGAAAGACGGGGAATCCAACGAAGACTGGCGACGTGGTAAGTAATCGTGAATACTTGCATGCTACAAAACTCACCGACCTCATCATGGCAGGTGGAGATCAACCTCGAACAGGCAGAGACCGTAAGTACTCAGCTCCTGCTCTTCACTGCGCGCTTACGTATTTGACTAGGGCCAGAGAATGGTCGCAGGGACCGCGATGATCGCGAGCGGCCGCGTTCTAGAGCGCGCGATTCCTCCCGGTCCCGCCGTGAAGGGTCACCTTCAAGACGTGATAAAGAAGATCGCAGAACGGACCGTGATGACGGATATGCCTACCGAAAAGACAGGGATGATCGTGATAGGGATTTTGAACGGGACTCCGAGCTCGAAGACCCCAGACGATGGAGAGATGACGGGAAAAGAGACGAACGCATGGCCGCTAGACGCGATAGGGACACACGCGAGCGGGAACGGGAGTTGCGCGACCGCCGTGACCGACCCACTTGGGATGGAGGTGATCGTTCTGACAGACGTTGGGCTGCTGGAGATGAACGGGAAAGCCGGGGAAAGAGAACAGGTGGCCGGGACAGGAAGCCGGGCGAAGACGGTAAAGACCGTGATGACCGCAAAGACCGAGAACGCGAGAAAGAGCCTGCTTGGATGGATACTTACATCCCGAGCAATGGTAGTGGTGGCGTTATTGGCGGCCAGCGTCCTGGTGGAGAATTGGATGGTATCCAAGCGTTCAGGAAGGAAATGCAGCAGAAAGGAAAATCCTCCTCTCCAGTAGCGTCCAGTCTCACGGTGCCACAGACTCAAGCTCCATCTCCAGTTCAGACTTCCGAAACCCAGCTTGACGAGATCCAACTGTTCCGCCTGATGATGAAGAGAGAAGAGGAGAAGAAAAAATCAGACTCCCCCAGCCCGGTTCCCCCAGCACTTCATTCTTCCGCTGAGAGTGTTTCTACAGGTCTTCATGATAATGCTTTGCAAGGTGCGTTACAGATATACAATGAATTCACCCACATTTACCATGGTAACAGTTAATGCATCTACACCTATCCTGCCTGGAGAAGGGGTCTCTCGTGTGTCATCGCCTGGCGAACGGCACGAACCTCTTGCCATTGTTAGCGTGACTACAGATGCACCAACCTCATTTACGTCCGCTTCGTCCCCCCAGGCCTCTGCATCATTGGTTTTTAGTGGTCAGGAATCTGAATCGTCCGATAAACTGACCCCACAGAGTTCGCGAGTATTCTCAGCCCCACTATCATCCGACCCATCTACAAATATGCAACCGTCTACTGAGTTGACGATGGCTGCAAACCAACCCCCCCAAACTCATCCTCCCGGAGGATCTCGGCTTCTTGCGCTGGGGTCCCGGAACCCACAAAATGTAGTTGCTTCATCTGTGCGCCCTATATCCTCCCCAAACCCAGCGTCATCCGTCCAGAAGAATGGGAATGTTGGCCCGAATGCGGTTGTTGGTGCTGGAGTCAGCGTCAATCAGCCAATTGATCCCTCCACGCACTTTACCCCCGCGATTGAGACACTGCGACCCAACGATTTCGCCCCATTTGAAGAACACAGAGCCGCGCTCGCTCCCCCAAACACATGTACGCCCGAAACAATCCACCGTGGGTCTCTGACCCTGGCGAGCGATCGCACCGCTTTCCCTGCAGACCACATATTGTCTACTGAGCTTGGCCTTGGAGGGGGGTTTTCGAATGTCCTGCAGACCCAGTCGTTTGAACCTGCCAGTTCAGGTGTTGCGGCTGCGAAAGGCAGCCGATTTGCAAAGTTCTTTGATGGGAAGAACAGAGACAACCAACCGGCTCCCTTCTCGAAAGGTCCGATTGGTACATCGGGGTTGTCGCAGCCTGCTCCTCAGAAAACGGACCTTCCAGGCTTGCACCCTTTGCATAACTCTGAAGCCAGAGCCATGGAAGACATTTTTGCAATGCTTAACAACTCTGCGCAGGTATGTTAATCCTTCTTCCGAAAAGCAAGTTTCCATATTTTTTTCAAATAGGCTCGGGGACTCGGCGTTGCCCCAGAGTTGCCGAATCTGGAGATGGGCTATAGTTCACCATCGAACAACAATCTGCACGTGTTACAAAATCCTCAAGGCCATCCTCACCTACTCGGTCCTGGTCGGATGGACTCACTCTATGATGATAGACCCTTCGTCCCGGATGGCATGGTACCGGGCCTTCGGTCAGCTCCACCTCGCAGTAGACAAAGTAATGCAACGTTCTCTGAATTCCCTGATGATCCTATACCGTTCAACGGACAACGTGCCCCGACTCAGGTTTATCAGGTCCCAGCACCCTCAATCCATATGCAGCATGGCAACATAGGTCGAAATGGCCCAATATCAATCCAGGCAGCTCAGTTCCGCGGTGCTCCATCTCCCAATCACCTTGCTTCAGTACAACGTTTACCGCCTGGCCTCGCGAATTTAGGTGGACGACCCCCCCACGAGCCTAACCAGTTTGTCAATGCATCTATTGGAATGACGAACGGCGGCCTGCATGGGACAGTACATGGAAATGGGCCTCAACCTCCTTTTAACAACTTCCAACAACCTTCCTTAGGCTTCAGTGGCGGGCCTCAGATTCGTCCCCACCCGGGTGCACATCAACTACAAGGGGCGTTGGGTCCGAACACGCTACAAGGACTCGTTCATCCTGGTAACCTGGGATCCACGCAAGCACAGTTGTTGAGTCTTGCAGGAGCTAATGGCATGCATGGGGGGCTGCGGGCGCCAGGTGGAGGGTTCGGGCAACAGGGTCCTCAAGCCCAACCACCTCATATCGCTTTAAGGCAACACCAGCAACCGCAGCAACAAATTCATCCACACATGGTTCCACTGCACCTGCAGCAGCAAGGCTTTGGTGGTGGGACCACCAACCAGCCGGCCCATGATCTCATGGCTTTACTCATGAATGGAGCCCGGAGAGACTAGACGCTATGTATGCCCGATGACTTACTGATTTCGTTTTTCGTTTCTTCCTGTTAGTCTCCATCCCTTTGTGTGGACTTGCCTACATTCCTTATTGATACATAGTTTCGTATGATCCGTTCGATTCTTCTCACTGTTTCACTGAATTATGAGTTTTGGGCACGACGGCAGTGTATATGAGTTCCTTGGCACGATACAATCGCATAAGTTCCACTGCTCCTGCAGTTTACTTATGCCGCTCGGGTGAGATGCGTTTGTCACATGCATATTGCCTGTCAAGTGCAACAAGAAACAGAAACAAGGCAAAACGCATGATCTGTGATGCGGCGGCAATTGTCGGACGAAGGAGACCCAACTTGGCAAAATCCAACCGGGGAGAGGCATCAGTTTGCTGAGAATTCACCATGAAGGAAGGCTTCTATTCTTCCGTGGCAACCAGCAAAACGTGGAGCGCTCTCCAACCTACGGAACACCGTGGAGTTTGAGCCTATCGTCTTATCCCCATCACTGAAATTTGTTGCAACTTTGAGGGTGGCTCAGCAAGATAAGCCTGCTGTCCACCTGCCACAGCGGTATGTCGGCAGCGTTAGTTAGTCAAGTCTTACTTGGTTCCCGAGTACAACGGCGGGTCGCGCCGCACTGTGAGATGAGCGGTCTAACTGTCACCGGTTAAGTAGACAAGTATAACAAAAATTAGATCATCATTTGGGAATCCGACAGGGACGCGGGCTGTACCTCTCGATGAACGATGTGTGAAGCTATATACGATGAGCGCCCTGATAAGAACTTGTGAATGATGGGAGGTGCTCTGTGGGAGCGGGCGCAAACGCTTGCATGTTACGGAACATGCATGTGAGACAATGTGTCCATATGGACGTTTGAACCAACATTCTACGGAGCGAACATGGATGCTGAGCGCTGAACACCCGAATAGCGCGTATTCTTGTATGACGCTTGGCAGAGGCGAAGTCAGTGGCCTCTGGAGCGTACTAGTGCGCTGCACTAGCAGCTTCTGAGAAGACAACAACTTACATAAAGAAGATGCGCAACTACCTAAGTAACCTAACATCTAATGCCTGCAGGCAGACAACGTGGAGTTGTCCTGCCAAATCAGAATAAAAGTAACAAATATTACCGAGGACGAAGTAAGTAATACGTGCCGCATGCCCCGCTTGAAAGGACAAACGGATAAGCGGTGCATACTTTTCACGCATTTCGGGTGGTAAAACCTCGACTTGGAACCACCAGCCTACCTCTATCTGCTTTCCGCTCGACGCCAGCCACTTCGCGAGTACAAGGTCACTGCAAGTGCTTTGTCACTAGTATTCGTGAGCCATCACACGCTCGATTCACTTCGAGACGATTTTCCTTGTAGTCGTTGCGCCGCATCCACCCTAGATCCATCCAACTCACCAGTCTTTCCTTTATACCGTCTCTCGCTTCAGCTCTACCAGCATTTTCTCTAACCTCTTTCTAATCACACTACACATCAAGGCGTCCTCTGGATCCAGTGGTCATCCTCTCACAGGTGCGTTAGGGTCATATGCATCCGTAGACGATGATGGCGTTAAATTGGTGAACAGCAATTTTCAAAGCTAGTGTGAGCGCTTTCCATCTGTTGACATTGCTCTTGTCTGACCCGAACAGACACTCAACGTAGTGGTCCCAGTTCTTCGAAGCTTCTTCAGAGTGAGTGTGCGCCATATACGGTGGAAATACGTCATTTTGCTCTCGACATCGTAAAACGTGGGGTCGTGGGAAAGTGCGCGCGCGGCGCTATTTCCACACGTGCCACAGCCCACGGACAGCGCCGTTTCGCAAACAAGGCTTTCCCACCGGGCCAGGGTGCTTGCAGCCGACCCGGGGCTGGCTGTGAGGGGTGCCGGCATCGCGCCTATCGTTGTTGAGCAATCGAGATAATCGATGTGAAGTGCCGAGAGGGCGGTGACAGTTGTGTACAGTCTAACCTGTCTCGGATGAGCTGATGTTGCACCTCAACCTTGTCGTCACGTTTTGACATTTTCCTTTTTATCTTATTTTATTTTATCGGGCTTCCCCTTTTATGGATGTATCTCGAGTATTTTCTCTTCGTAAATGTTTCCGTGTTCCGTTCATTTTTTTCATTTCTCTCTTTTTTTGTTTATTACTAGCCAGCGTTGCTGTGCTCTTATTCATTTCGAGGCTCCAGTCCTTTCCCTTCTCTCTTTTGTAGGGTCTTCGTCACACAAGACTCCCTCCTCGTCGTTGCTCGCGGCGTCGAACCTGCCACTCGTCTTTCCCTTCCATATACCCTCCTTCTACTCTCTTCACGACCCCCCACGCTGACCACGATCCATTTTGTCTAGTCCCCAGTAACCCGCCACACTCCCCCGCGTACTGTGCTACCCGATCAGACGTCCACACAAGTGTCCTTGCCATCATTGCATGATCATCGTCTTACCTACAGTGAGTACCGCATATCGCCTTCTCATTCTCGATTGCTGCACCCCATACGCTATACTCCCAACCTTGGCAATCAGTTATCTGTTGGATCGCCACATTCTATACATATTTCATCCTCAGAACCAGTGACCCGTTCGCTGAAGGCGACGAGGAACGTTTACGTGAGCTCGTGCCCTCCCAACCAATCCAACCCGTATCCAGTACCACATTCAGGCACCTTACATATCCATGGCTCTGTCTATCGTACCTATCGTCCCTCAGTGCATGCTAACGATATAACTCCCCCTGTCCAACGCTTTCCCAGACTCTTGTTGGTTGATCATTCCCCCAGCCAACGTACCCCAATCTCATTGATTCAGACATGAAAGATCTCTCCATTTCTTCTTATCGGAGCTCGCGGAAAGTTGCGTATCCCAAGAAACGTCCATCTCCGACGGGCGTCTTTAAAGCAAGCAAGACTCCAGGTGGTCCTTTAGCTCCGAGTCACAAGTCCCCTTACTCTGCCAAGACTGCTTTGCTTCAACAGCGTCAACGTGATGCACAAATTGCCGCACTTCGACGACAAGGAGTTCTTTTGGAGGAGGAATACCGCGACGACATCCGATTCTATATGCACGAAATGGAGGTAAGGTTTACGTGAGTGACCACCGCGTTAATTGTTCTCACGATAAATAGAGGTATACGATGTCGTCTGCGCAGTCCATGGACCAACAACCTGAAATACGGTGGCACATGCGTCCTTGTCTGGTTGACTTCCTCGTCGAGATCCATTTTGCGTTTCGTCTTCGACCGGAGACCCTTTATCTCACCCTCAATATAGTGGACCGCTACGTGTCTCGCCGAATTGTATACATCAAGCACTACCAGCTTGTTGGATGTGCAGCGTTATGGATTGCGGCCAAATTTGAAGACGCAAAGGATCGCGTACCCACGGTTCAGGAGCTCGCACAGATCTGCCGTGAAACATACGATGAATCGGCTTTCATTCAAATGGAAGGTCACGTACTTGCGACTATCCAATGGACCCTTGGTCACCCCACAGCTGAGGCTTGGCTTCGCCTGATGTGTTGTGATCCATTCGTCGAGACAGAGAAGGTCCAGCACGTTGCGCGTTTCCTCATGGAGATCACACTCTTTTATCGGGAATTCATCAAATACCCCCCTTCATCGATAGCGCTTGGTGCTTTGACACTTGCCCGGTTTCTCTGTGGCAAGTCTCGGCGCCTTTTTGAAGAAACAGGGGAATGTCAGGAAATTGTCGAACTCTTGGATAACCACCTTGCCAAGCGGGTCAACGATCTCTCCGAGACGCTGGTCAAGAAATACTCCTACGCCTTTTACTCTAAGGCTGCAACCTTGGTTGTCCAGTACTATCTTCAGGGTGGTCGTTATGATCGACAGCAAATTGTTACCCTGCCCACCACACCAAAGCGATCTGCTTTGCCGTCTGGGACGAGTACACCCATGAGCGCCGCGAGTACTATGTCTGATATTTCGGACGACTTCCCTTTGACACCCACGAGCCCATCGTCGTTCTCCTCCGATCCGTTTTCAAGTTCGTTGCTATCTGAAGACGACAAGGAGAACCTTCCTAATACATTCGAGCTCTCCGTCAACAAACAACGTATCGAAGCACCTCCAGATCACTTCCTTCCTCACGAGTTTGTCGTTTACAGTCGTCCTGCACTCCACAATCTCAATGGCTCGCCTCGAGTGGCCGCCGTCGCATAGTGCACTGTTCCTATGACGCCGCCTCTACAACCCTCAAAATGTAATACCACATACACGCTGAGCTACTTGTGCACTGTTTCTACCACTCATCATCCATGCATCACCCTTCCTTTGCAATATTCCCTTCCGTCTCCATTCCGCCACACTCATCGACAACCTATCTCTAGGAGGACGAGGGTCAAGCTAGCGCATCTAGTTGAGCCAAACTACTTAATGCATGACGAGCTCTCGTTAGCGGCTTTCCTCTCCGACCTCCGAACAATCGCCTCAATGTTTTGTCAATACCACCGATCAATGTGCAATCATTCCCACTCATTTCAGTCTCTGTTACTCTATGCATACACATCCGTCCCATCGCTCGCTTTCCGTTAAAATCACTCGCAATATTCACCACGTGACGAGGTCGACAGATTCTCCCCACCCTCAATCGCATTCGTTCTATATTATTCTTCATTTTATGATTGCGTTCAGAATTCACCTCTTGTCGACCGTTTGGCTCGTTGCGTGTGGTTTCTTGCGTCGGTTTGTCCTCAGCCTCTGACCAACCGTACAACTTTCATTGTGCCTAGTTTAATTTAGCTTTCCGCGCACTTGTCACACACTCCATCTCGTCAATGTTGCAGCATCCCGGCATCTCCTACCCAATTGAACAATGTTTTTACAATACCGTATCCGCAATCTCAAGGGCTAACTACAGGGCTTGTGTGTCTGATGGAATTTTTAATTCGATCGTTGCTTGGTTCTGCCAGGTTTCCTGATTGCTGCTATGACAATGCACAGCATCAGTGTTGGAGGGAATGGTGGATTGCGACTCCATGTGTATGTTGGGTCCTTGAAACGAAGAATGGAAACCTGTCAGACGAATCCAGTATTAACCTTGAGCCTCCAGATTACTCCACTATCGTTATTCGGTCGATAGTCGTGTTTCCACCACTCTTATTATTGCGATCAGTAAGTTCAGACTTGGACATAGAATGCTTATGAATTGTGCGATCAATTCGCATCGGAGTAAAGTTTCTAGTCTAGAATCCATGCACCTTCGCTTTTTCTAATACCCACTGGCCTCTTCTCATCCAGACTAATGCGTCCGGCATTGAGAATCGCCGTCGTCAATACAGTGTTTGCGATAGTTGGATATCCAGCTGCATCAAAGTCAGCTGGTTTCGCCTGGCCGGCGTTTACGGCTCGTGCGGCATCGATGAATTTCTCAATCGATACATATCCATACCCCCGTTGCCCATCAAAGTGACCAGTTTCAGATGGAGAATACTTCATACTGGTCACCAAAACGTCAGCAGATTACCGGATACAAGTTTGGGTGTGACACACTAGAATGGATTATACCACGTCTTGCCCGTCTCGTCGACGGTGACATCATAACCACGGTGAGCCTGATCGACGTTGATGTCCCCCTGGAGCGTGTGACGAGTAGTTGTATCTAGAGAATTCTAGCTCATTGTCGTACGCACTTTTTCTCCCAAGTAGTACCAGTGTTGAGCTGAATGAATTCCGGCATTCAGTGGCGCAGTCCAAGACGCAGTGTAGACCGCAGTCCCCTTGTGCTTCGGACTTGCGATCGACTGCCAATCGACGAGGAGAGTTATAGTGTCTTCTGTCTGGGACACGCAGTTATAGGGTTCACTCGTAGCTATGCCCGTGGCAGCGCTTGCAACGACGCGGGTCGGTATGGCCTTGTCCTGCAAGATCCAACAACAGATGTCGATGTGGTGCGAAGAAAGATAGTAGCTAAAGAGTAAATAATCGGGGGCGTCAAGACTGATTTCATCTGGCACAGTGGTACCCAATACTGACCTGATATCCGAGTCCTTACCAGCCCAGGCTTTGAACGTCTCCAGCTGACTTTTCGGTTGGCTCATCCATGCACTGAAAAAGTTGAATTCTCCGAGTGCCTGTGCCCTAGCTTTGGCGTCGCTATAAACAGGATCAAAACGTTTATGGTGCTCGACGAAGCAGACAACGTTGTGCTTGCGAGCGGCTTCGATGAGGAGGTTATGGTGGGAAAGAAGCTGAGTGGCAGGTTTTGTGACAAGGACATGAATACTGTGCTCGATTGCGTAGAGGCAGATGGGATAATGGGTACCTAAAGGATTGAAGGCGTGACATGATCATCGTATAGAGTTGAAGGAACACTGACTGTCTGGAGTGAAGACAACAACAGCATCGCCAGGAGATAGCTCGTCAATCGCCTGCTTATCTGATACAAAACGTTGGAAGCCGGATAGCATGGGCACAAACAGAACACTGACATGCTTCGGGATCGTATTTCCCTTGTTTTGGGAATTCATCAAATCTGTGGCAAGGGCGTCAAGGACTGTGACAACAGGGTATTTGACCTTACGAAGTGTCCATGTCCTTGTACACATTGGCTATGTTCTCTTGGAGATGCTGCTGGATTAGTGGGAACTTGGAACCGTTGACGCCAACCATTCCAAGCTTGTCGACCTAGCGCCAGATTACATACGTGGTGCGTGGACGAGGAGGCTGCCGCGCACCTTTCCGAGTCGCCGGAGATCGAACATGGTTAGACCGACAACCTGGAGTATATCACTACGAGGCGGGTGACTCAAGAATGTGTGAACTAACGCCGATCTAAGGTCGGACCGCGGCGGATCAGTAACTTGGTGGCACGTTGATCTGTGAGGGTAGACCCACTTTCTTGTCCGATTTCGAGGCACCACTTCCGGTCCATCCTGTGGTATACTCGCCCTGCGGCATGTCAACCCGGATCGGTGCCGGAAGCGCGTGGACTCGGACGCACCGTCCCGCCTGGGAAAGGGAGGAAGACGAAGTGAGAAATACTCACGGCCGGGATCGAGAAGTATTGATAACACGCACACATCAAAACGTTTAGCTTTGTCTGGTTTTTCATGTTGGACTGAAGAAGTGAGTCTGGGAAATGATTCTTCTGCGAGCCCATCCGTTACTTATACTACTAGAATGGCGGGCCCGGGCCGTGGATGGTGCTGGCCCGGAGCGGACCGGGAGGGAAAGTAGGAACTACGCGGCACTGCCACCAACACGCGTTGGTTGTCTGTGATGTCACCCTGAAATTAGGTAGGCTGGTGCCACCCGGACGGACGCAGTGAATTGGCCGAATTGGCCACAGTCTGGCACCACCTGCACTGGTACTCGCTTTTGAACGGTCAAATATTCAGGTCTGCGCAGCTCACAGCATCCGTCTTTACAATAATTCCCATCGCCTCGTTGCCTGCCCGCGTCCACCTGCTCAAGTTCGCTTTTACGCACCGACTGGCGTGTCTTGCACGTTTTCTCGTAAGGCCCTCTTTCCCCTTTAGATTCTCCTTTGGCCACCCGTTTACCTGACGTTTCCCATCCCGCTCAGTCTTGGTAGGATATACCTCCTCCTCGTCTCACCCTCTTTGTTCACACCCTATCTTGGCCGACGACTATCCTTCACATGCAGCCGGTCTCCACTTTGGCTGATTCTGGCTTCGTTCCCAGGAAAGAGTTCATCCGCGACCAGCGCACAACCTCGGATTTCTCCTTGCTCGCCATTTCCGGTCCAAGTTTCATCAGGCTCTATTCTTTCTCCCTCGAGGTCGTCGCAGACCTACGTCGTCTCCTTGACCACTTTTACCTCAACGCCGCTTGCCGTGAGGACTCAACCCAAAAGCTATGCGAGTTTCAACTCCACGGTAAACCTTGGGCTTCCCCAAAGAGCGCACGTACCGAGCGTATCCTCCTCGACATCATTGCCGTTATTTATAGGCATAGTTATACCATCCTCTCCACCATCGACTACGGTCGCGAACGCGACGATCGTCTTGCAATCGCCTTCTCTCGCCTATCTGCTCCTCCTTTTCCAATCACACCCACGCCCCACTCCCCAATCCCTGCTGGTTCTGGGAGCAACCTCTCTCATGGCACTGGTGGTAAGCATGAGAGGAAGACGCCCTTTGCAATATCTTTCGTCTCCAGCACCGTCATGCGCGTCATACACCCTCCTTTGAATTCAACTCCCGCCATTCTCCAAGCCGTTCGGAGTTCTTGGCCAAGGGGCGTCGTCTCTGAGAAAAAGGTCGGCGATACAGCATACGAGTTCAAGCTCAAGGGATACAATTGTGTGTATACAATGTCATTATTAGCTATTTGCCTCCAACTCAGTTCTCTCAGGGTTCAACGAGGACACGTTTGCAACCGATTCGCTCCATCAAATCCTTTCTCTCCTCACTTCCCTCGATGGCCATGCCTGCACAATGGTTGCCTCTCTTTCCATTTGTGGTCATTCACGAGTGAAAGATTTGTGGGTCTTCATTGGACCTGGATCATCCGACGCATACGATCAGAACTGGCCCGAGTCCCCGATCAGCCGCTCTGGGTCCATGCTGGATGTGCGGCGGTCCAATGGAGCGTCTACGCCTGAACGCAATTCCGACGCGGGCGTTATACCAACGTCGCTGCATAGGCGCGTAGCAACAGCCCCTCAGCATTTGCTGCCTCCCTCATATGGCCCATCCGCTCCCCATCATACGCGGGCGACAACTGAGACCAATGGTTTTCCGCCATCGTTTCCCGCGACACTACCACCTTCATCTCCACCACACGCAGTTTCTGGTATCAGCATGCGTAAACCTGCTCCCAGGGCTCAAGTGCCCGTCTCCGTGGATTTTGACGCGCACGACGACGATGAGCACGATCGTTACCGTGCGTCTCTGCCCAGTGCGGTGCCGAGTAGTTGTGAGAATATGACCGGCATTGGGACTCTTAATCGGAATAGATTTGGCCCTAAGCCTGCTCTTTCTCCGGATTCTGGAGATATCTCAGAGTCTACACGTGACGATGAAGGTACTGTTCATTCGTCTCATTCGCCTCCAGAGAGACGCGACAACAGGTCGAGGTCCTCATCACCACACCGGCTAGTCAGTGCCGTGCGACCGGTGTCATCGCGCTCAAAGACCCCACCGATGCTCACTTCGCATTCACGCGACCCGCGCACCCCGCCACCTCCTCGGGTGGAAGACTTTCCGTTAGGAGAGAACCCACCTCTTCTCAGCCCTGGAATGTTCCGCATACGAGATTCGGCATTTTCCTCCAATTCTGTTGACACTACGGGATCCTGTGATCTTCCCATCAGATGGACGGGATTGGGTAAGCCAGAAGGGATTGAGAACATTGAGGAGGAGCAAGAGCTATTCACCGAGGAACCCCGGCCTCACCCCGTGTTCCGATCTCCGATGTTACCTGGGAGTTGGTCGCCAACCCCGGAAGAGGACGAATCTGGCGTCAACGATTCTTCGAAAACTGATGAATCTACCGTTCGTCCTGACTGTAGGCATCCCGACAGGTCTTTGCACGATGTTGATGCACGGGTCACTTCACCTGAAGTTGTGCGTGAAGGGGCTGTGCGCAAGAGTGAGGCTGGAATGATAGGAATGATATCACCCCGATCGCCACCTCCGCCCATACCTATCCCGTCGGGAGATAGCCCTAGCAGAACGAAGGGTCCTTCTAGTGTACCGGCATCACCAACGAAAACGGGAAGTCGGAGTGGCAGTGGCAACGGTTGGGTACTGGTCAACGTGGAAGGCAAAGATCACGCAAACGGACACTCATCCACTCCTCTTTCGAGTCCTACTATGCCTAACCAGGATCGCGCTCGGAGAGCGTCGCACATCAATGAGAAGCCGCCCATGTCCACGACGGCAAAGGCCATCGTCGTTATCGACGGCAAAGAGGGCAAGGGTACGAGAATGCGAGGTGGTGGATCGGGCCTGCGCCGTCTCTTGTCTCTCTCTCGACCGGGTAAAGGTGCAGAAGAACTGGCGAACGATACACGCCTTATGCATACTCGATCTCATGAACTTCCTATGAACGGAACAAGTCAAGGGAAAGAAGGAGTGCGCCAAGGGGGTTTCCGACACAGGCTTGCTCGTTTAGGTGCTGCTGAATCTCCCTCGAAGCCCCCAGACAACGGCAGAGTACGCGTGAATCTTAATTAACGTCGCTTATTGCCAGTGGATTTCCTTTTCTTTTTTTTGCTCTTCAGCCACTATTTTCTTTTTTTTAAATCTCTGCAAGATGTAAACATGGTCGGATCTGCAATGCATGCTATCTACTCTAATTCTTTTTTTTTCTACGTTTTCATGTGGTGGCTGGCAGGCGACCGGTTCAGTTGCCTTGTTAAGTAAATTGGTCACATGATGACTACTCTTTAGTGTGCACGTGATCTCGTTCAGATTCGTCACGTGGGAAAGAAAGGGTATCTGTTTCCTCGAGAAGTCTAACCTGGGCAAGTGGTCCTTCCGATGGCTCTTTGCCACCGTGATACAACAACACGTGCATTGCCGAGTTGTCCATCATCCCAGCGCACGGATGGTGGAGAAGTGGTCAGAAGGCAGCGATCCGAATATGGCCTCGGTTTAGAAATGGAAGTGCCCCCGGAGGTAGGGGATGTCCAGGCAAGTGGTGTGTCTTCTGCGTGTAGTTCGCGAGCCTGTCTCGTCCGAACCCCGCGGGCTGGTTGGTACGGAAAATATCATACTCGATGGCCGTCAAGTACTTGTGCTGAATCCGCATCCGTGGTGGGCGGATGACCATGTAACCCACCCCAAGGCGGCATGTGTACGAGAAAGGATGAAGCCGGGGTAGTTTGGGAACCGGAATAGAAGCGCGTTGCTGGTCTGAATGTTGGACGTTCTCCGCAAAGAAAAAGAGAGAAGGAAAATATATATAAAAGTGGATTACATAGGAGGTTTCGGTCCCTTGTGCAGAGTCAGGTTGCAAAAAATGCACAGGGACCGCCGTAGCGGCTACATGCCAACGTTTCCTCCCTAATAGCCACTCGCGGCCATTCCCTCTCTTTCCCGCATCCTCCCATTTTTCATTTTCCACCTCTCGTCCTACAATGCCAACATGCAGGCGCAAACGCGTGGTGCTCATAGAACCCTCCCAAGCCCTCCTCCAAGCAGTACAGTCGAACCCCGACAAGGAGGTTTATTATCTCCATCAAACCGGAGAAATATTCGAAACCTACGAGTCCGTACAGTCCACTGTTCCTGTCGTCTATTCCCTGACAGGCTCTCCTTCCCGGCTTCTAGGGCGTACGCGGCACGAATGTCATTCTATAGATTGAAGCAGTTTCAGTGTGAGGTCACAGGCAAAAGCGGCCTTGACTACTTTCAGGCGCTCGAAAGTGAACAACAAGAGGCCCAGACGATGCATTCGAGGTTCCCCGAACCACTGAAAGCTGCCGTTCTTAAGGCGGTTCAATGGCGTATGAACCCCTTTTGCCCGCTTTTCTGCCGGTGTAGCTGACATGCCTTGGATGGGCACACAGAGGTGGTGGGACGTCTGGATCATCTAGTAGAGGCTGTTTTCGAACGATTCAAGGACCGGTACTTTGCGGGCGAAAGTATGTCATCTCCTTGTACAGTCTCATCAACGCTGATCATCTCCCTTTATCTCATCAGAGGTTTTTGTTGACGTACAGGGGGACAAGTGAGTCCCCGCTTCGATTGACCTCCCTCCGTCTCATACCCTTCAGGTTTTACGCTAAAGTACTTCGGGTCTCTCCTCCAAACCCGTCAACCGAGGTTACAGAGGCCTTGTCGCCAAATCAAGCTTCTTCCTCCACTTCCCCGGTTCAGACACATCCTGTGGAAACTACGGACGACCTACAGATACACAAGATTGGGGGCGACCTCAAGATACCCGCTAAAGAAGCACAGGCCAAGGACGATCCAGTCCAGTACACTTACCAAGTTCAGATTCTGGAAGAACCCCACGAGAAAGGTCATGAAAAGGGAAAGGCCACCCAAAAGGATAAAGGACAATGGTGTGGTAGATTGGTTGATGTTCGCTCCAACATGATGAGGTAGGTTGAGACCAGGATGTCGGAGGTATATGATCTAACAATCGGTTTTCTGTCAGTCGTGACCGCTTGGCTTTCTCAAAGTCCATTCTCAGGAGGTTCATCCGCGACTGCGTTGACCGTGATGCAGCCGTGGCTTCCCCTTGGACAGTCAAAGAAGCTATTGCCAAGCACTATGGCGTGGACTCTATCATGCCCGAGGAAACTCGGAAAGGCGTCGAGAATATCAAAAAAGGTGAGATTGACAAGCGGAAAAAGATCTGGGAAGACAAGGAAGGACCTCCGACGAAGAAGCAGAAAAAGTTGACGGCAGCCCAAGAAGAGAGAGGTGAGTCTGTGCTGTACTTCTCGTCGTATGTTCTGAGTTGGTCTTAGTAAAAACCCTTGCTGTAACTGCAGAAAAGCGAGAGCGAGAAGTGCGCGAGAAGGTGCAGAGGCAACAGAAAGCGAAAGAGGAAGCCGAGCGACTTGCGGTCGAAAGGAAGAAAAAGAAGCCCGTCCGCTACCCGACCGAGGATCTTGATGTTCGCATATCGGAGAAAGAGAAGAAAGCTGGTATCAAGGTCGAGAAACCGATTCCCAGTCGAGCCCACTTGCCGTTCGGCGAAGATCAAGCTACTTTCGAGTCATTTCTTATGGCCTGGAACTTCTTGGTTGTATATGGGTAAGTTAATGGTAAGCTCCAACTAGACCTTTGTCCTGATGTCGCGTCGCAGTCAGCCATTGCATATTTCTCCTTTCACGATGGACGACTTTGAACATGCGCTTCGGCATTCCGTGATAGAGCCTCCATGTCCTCTGCTCTGCGAGATACACGCCACTCTCATTTATAATTTGCGCACTGTGCCATTTAATCGCCATAGTGCTCTTCTTTCTATGCTACCTGTAAAGGCTGCTCTTGATGAAGAGCATCCAATTTTAGGCATTACGATCGACCGACTGGCAGGTGCGATGGCTGACGTGGGGAACAATTGGGAACGTGTTCCACTTCGCACTCAAGATTTGAGAGCTGGTTGGGAAGATGCCTTGGTTGGGTGTCTAAAAGCCGTAGGTGTTCTGACGACTTTTACTGTCGATCGCTGAAGGGCTTCTTCAGCACGCTACATTGGAGAATTTTCCCCGCCTACGAGAGGTACTGACAAGGCTGCTCTTCGCGCCAGAGCCAAATTTGGAGTCGCCGTCCGGTTCATCCAGCTCGCGAGTTTCCACTCCTATCTCATATTCGGTCCAATCACCACCCGGAGAACGCTATTACGCCCTTCCACCTCCCGATCGTATCGCTATTCTGGCCTTCTTATGCAATCTTTCTGTGTCAAGCAAAGCAATCCATTCCCATATGGACGCATGCGAGGAGTGTTTGACCGCTTTACGGAAAGAAAAAATCGAGATCAACCGGTTGAAAAAACAGTAGTAAGTGTGGCGAGGTCAATTATTGGGCGGAAAAAGTGACATTCAGCCACAGTACCGAGGAGATGAATAGTCTTGCGGGAGACACGGGGTCAAAGAAAGAAGCAACACCTGTTGGGACAGAGGAGGACGTTGCTACGCATGACTCCAGTGATCTATCCGATGCACCATCCGAGGAAGGATCGGAAACAACCTCGGCGACAAGTGGCCGTCCGAAGGTCACACCGCGCCAAAAAGACCTGCGCCAGAAGGCTCATGCGAAACAAAGGGAGATTGCGCGCGCGAAGGTTGCCGCAGAGAAACAAGCGCAAGCAGAACACCGACGCCTTGACGAAGAAGTCAACAAGCTTGAACGCCGACTTGAGAACATTGAACGAGAGTTCCGAAAGCAACTCGGAGCAATCAGGGTTAAGCCACTGGGAAAAGATCGATTCCACAATCGAGTCTGGTGGTTCGATGGCATGGGTTCAATGTCTCTGTTGGGCAGCGGGGGCGTCGTCCAGTATGGTACTGGCCGTATATTTCTCCAAGGACCTACAGAACTGGAGCTGGAGTTAATGTTAAGAAGAGAAGAAAACGATGTCGATACTAGAAGACAAGAGGAAGAAGGGGAGGGACTCTTGGCTCCCGGAGAATGGGCAGTATACACGGAACCCGAGGAGGTGGGAAAACGCTTATCGCTAGATTACGGTGTAGCTGACTATCAGTATCAGGTGGACGAATTCGTGGCATGGCTTAACTCGAAAGGAGTGCGGGAACTGGCACTCAAGAATGCGTTTGCGAAATGGTGGAATCATATCGCGCCAGGCATGCGTAAACGTCTCTCTGTTCGTTATCTTCATGAATGGGCTTGATGAGTCAGCTGACGGACATCCTGCAGGACCTGAACGTAAGTGCTAAACTGCCCGAAGCCCGCCGTTCGACGAGGGTAAAGACTATTGTTGGGCACGATATCTCGAGGGAGTCGTACATGATGTGGGCGAATCGTCGAGCGGTGAACTCGTCTTAATTGGTTGATTGTATACTTCAAGTTGGTTGTGAGGGGGAAATAGAATCACCTTTGTTGGAGATACATCGGACAACTTAGGACGCACACCGACAGTCCCTTAGCAACAAAGTTAAAAGTAACCCAAGGAGCTTGGAAGGCAGCCATTCGGGCGTTAACTGTGACATTCACACACGTCTGGCGCACCAGCGCAGCAACTACTCAGTGTTAACGTTGAACGTTGATTAAATAACACTAGTAGTGCCGCATCATTTATTCGATTGGTCGATTGTGTGATCGTGTGATCGTTGGGGACAGCGGACGGGCGGATCATGAACTGCCCTCTCCGATTGGCTACGCTTATTGGCGCAAACGTCCAACCCTATTCCTTTTGTAGATCTCAAAAAAATACATTTTTTTCATTCTTTTATTCTGTGATTCGGAGCTTGAGGGGTATATAAAATGGATATGCGGGATTTTCTCGTTTCTATCAGTCGACCCCTGGGCCGCTTCCTGTTCTTGAGAAAATGTCTTCTCTTCCAAGCTCTTTCACCTACGGTTCCGTCACTAGTATCCACAGCGTCCGGGATGCTTTCGCTTCATGTAAGTGCCAGGCTTTCCAAGGTTACAGCGATCGGGGTTCTATACATTTTTTCAGATTATCGATCGCAGTATTATCCCAGCTCGAATGTAAAGGCCTCAGATTCGAGTATTGACTTATTCGACGCCGAAAGGCCCCTATCGGAGCCAGTGAACCCCTCAGGCGCCGTTGACAACTCATACACTGAAAGACTGCATTGCATAGGAGATCCGGCACATAGCTCCTCGCCACCTAAGCCTTGCGAGGGTTTTTTAGGTCAGAGAATCAGTATAGGAGACCATCCCAGCCCTCCCCAACCCACTATGGCTTACAGGGGTCACGAAACTACTCCACTGCTGAGGAAAGCTGCTTCTTTCTCAGTGTCATCATCTGACCCTACCCCATCCTCTGGCGGTCCGATAAATTACTTTAGGCAGCCAAGTCATCCCCAGAGTCTGGAATCACTGGATTCTACTCCTGTCATTTCTACCACAGTTGTTAAACACCATTACGGAGGAAAGAGTACGTATGGTCAAACGGTGAGCTTCCTGGAGAGCCTTATATTCGAAAGTATTGAACACTGGCATTCAGCTCTTCAACTGCATTGCAGTGCTTTCGGGGATAGGGATGCTCTCTGAGCCCCTTGCATTCGCATACGCTGGATGGCTGTGGGGCACGGTCCTGATCATCTTTTATGGCATCATCACCTGTTACACGTGAGTCCTGGTCGGCTCTGGACGAACGAATTGACTTAATCCTGAAATCCAGCGCGAAATTACTCGCGCACATGATCCTCGATGATCCGCGCCTGCGTTCATATGCTGACATTGGTCGAAAAGCCTTTGGTCCCAAGTCATCCTTTCTGACAAACGTCTTGTTCTGTCTCGAGCTTTTTTCTGTCAGGTATCCTGCACAGATCTTTCTAACATGCGGCTGACTAACCTTTGTTTTTCAGCGTCGTTCTTATCACCCTAACAGCTGATTCTCTTGAAGTAGTGTGGCCTGCTTACTCCGCCAATACCTTTAAGATCTGCTCTTTCTTCATGTAAATGCTGCTTCTCGTGTTCATCTGACATTCTAATGTTTATATCCCAATCGCAGTTTGGCCCCGATGGTTTTCATGCCATTATCTGTACTCTCGTTCACATCGTTGCTGGGAATCGGTTCTACATTGCTCATTATCGCAGTGATATTCCTTGATGGATTTTCGAAATCAGATTCTCCAGGTAGTCTTTGGAGTCCAGCACAAACATTGATCTCTCCGGGGACTTTCGGAGAGGTTGGAGTAGCATTCGGCTTATTTATGGCTGGGGTGAGTACTTTGTGCTTGCGCACCCGTACTTGCGGAAATGACTTTCTAGCCAGTTCTCAGGGCACGTTGTTATACCCTCGCTGGCTCGTGACATGATAGACCCCTCACAATTTGATCATATGGCTAATCGGGCATTTGTGAGTTGAGCAGATCTTCTGCTGGAAAACGGATTGTTAAGTCACTTTACAGGTGGTTGCAACGTTTCTTTACGCCATTATTGGATACGCAGGGTACCTTATGTTTGGCAATTCAGTGAGCGACGAGGTGCGGTTGAGTTTCAAATTTATGGTCACTACCTCATTTCAGCGCTACAGATAAGCAGAGATTTGCTCGCTACGCCTGGATATAATTCAGCCCTAAATCAACTAGTGATGTGGCTTCTTGTCATTACCCCATTGTAAGGGATTGTTCACCGTATTTCATAATTCTTGTCGACTGAATGTTTGTCATTAGGACGAAGTTTGCCTTGAGCACTCGGCCAGTGTGTTGTGTTGCTCACTACTCCTTGTAACTTTCTAATCATTCATTAGTTGAACATCATTTTAGAGAGTATGCTGAACTTGGAAATCACATCATCGCCGGTTTCGATAGAAGACGGGAAAGTGCCGTCACCAAAGGATGGACGGACCCTAGTGAAACATTTTTTCGTGGCTGTCGAACGAATCATGGTCCCCATCGTGTCGATACTGGTTTCGATTCTCGTTCCACAGTTCAGTTCCCTGATGGCATTCGTGGGGTCCTTTTCCGCTTTTGTCATTTGCGTCATTGGTCCAATTGCCGCGAAAATTACAATGGCAGGGCGATGTCAATGGTACGATGCGGTTCTGTTGGGTGTCTCCACCTTGATGGCGGTGTGGGGCACATTCTGCGCGTTTTGGACAACCTAAGGTGGTGAGTGGATTGGTTCAACGACAGATTACGGATGTTAAGATGACTAAACAGACTGTCATGATGTCGGAACCGATGAACATTCAATATGTACAAACTACATGTAGCCTTAGACATCATAGTTATGCCATAGCGCTATTTTGCTTGCACAGAGTGTGCAATGACCTTTGATAACTCTACAAGACCAGTCAGATGAAGTTTAAGGCGAAGCAGACGACTCACGAGGTAGCTTTACATTTTCACGGATAACGACGGATTCTATCTGGTTATCCGGATTGGGTGGGATAGAGACAACCTGCGCGTCGATTGTCCATCCTTGTTTTGAGACCCAAGCTTCGAGCTCAGGTCCGGCTAGGTCAGCATATGGCCCAAGCCTCTCCAAGCCTATGCGCGTGAAAGTGGCCTTGACAGCACGCGCTGCGACCTCTCGAATGGCATCCTCGAAGCCGATGCACTCGACCGTGTAGTTTTCTCTCAATGATTCCAATTCTTCAGACTTGTAAAAAGTCCAGAACGCGGGAAAGCGACACTGGTGAAGCAAGTCATAAAGCTTCGTGAGCATTGGAAGAAGTGTCGGGAGAGGATCGGGTTCATCAGTGTTGGCATTAGATGGTCTGTCATCCAGAAGAGAGATGCAAAGGTTGAAGTCCGGGAAGGGCTCGGCGGTTAGAGCTTTAAGAAGGATATTGATAACCACGTCTGGGTTGTATAGGTCTGGGTTGAATTGGTATCTGATAAGTAGTGAGCTCCATAGACGCGCCCCATGAGAGTGAACATACAGCTTCAAGATGGCGAGATTGGCGAGGCAGTCGTACTCCTCACTCCTGATCTGATGGTAGAGATAGTCCTCCAAAATCCCGACATTAGATGGATTGTAACGATCTAAAATCAACTGGGTTTCTCGGATTTCTTGGAATATATGTGAACGACGTACCCACACCGGACACAAGGTTTTCGATCAATTCTGTACGTGTGGACGGTGTTAGCCATTCCGCCGTTGCTGAAGCCATTTTGTTTTCACGTAGCGTATAGTCCGAAGTCAGGCGCGGATGTAGCGTGACCCGAAACTATCACGCCTCTCAACAAGTCACTGAGCGTCTTTCTCTGTTTCAAGAGTCAGTCCATCTAGAGCGACGTCCCTGCACTCTGATCATTTTAGATGCTCATCGAGTGACTTCATTCAGGCAGATGATGGATGTCGACACGGAAGCTCGGGCACTATCAGCTAACTCAACACGTGAAGGCGGCCTCGAGTCGCGCAAGGATAGCGTGCCCATGAATGATCTCCCAGAAACAAAGAACTCTCCTCCCGAGGTCTCGTGTGAAGCGGCCCTGGTCAAGGAAGAAGTGGCCTTGCGACCAAAACCAAATTATCAAGCCAAGTTCATCTTAAGCGGACATACGATGTCGATATCTTCGTTGAAGTTTAGTCCCGATGGAGCTTTACTCGCGTCCTCTGGTGCATTTATTATGCTCGTGCAAATTGAGTTGTCTGACAGTATGTTGTCTCGAAGCAAGCCGCCGACAAGCTGGTCAAGATATGGGACGCATATACCGGCGAAATACTCAAAACCTATGAGGGACATCATGAAGGTGTCAACGACGTTGCATGGTCACCCGATGGAGACTTTATTGCGTCTGCGTCGGACGATAAATCGATCATTCTTTGGGACATGGAAGCGGTAAGGCTGCGTAGTGATCTAGTTTGGTCGGATGCTCATCCTAAAGCACTAGGGAGTTCTTGCTAAAAAGCTGCTAGGTCATACCAATTTCGTGTTCTGCGTTAATTTCAACCCAAGATCAAACCTTTTGGTCTCTGGAGGGTACGACGAAACGGTACGCGTCTGGGATGTAGCAAGAGGTTTGTGTTCCTCCATTGCAGGGAGCGGATCAGCTGCTTGATTATGTGCTAGGGAGATCCTTGAAGGTCCTACCTGCGCATTCCGATCCGGTGACAGCCGTTGGTTTCAACCATGATGGTACCCTCATAGTGTCATGTGCCATGGATGGGCTAATGTGAGTATCGACGACTGTCTGCGAGGTTGGAAAAGAAAATGTGACGGCGCCTTAAGCCGTATATGGGACTCGGAATCGGGACAATGCCTAAAGACTTTGGTGGATGACGACAATCCGATATGGTCCGTGTAGTCCACTTTCCAGATGGTTCACTGTTGATGATCGATCATACAGTTCTCACGTCAAGTTCTCACCAAATTCGAAATTCATCCTGGCCGCTACACAAGATTCGACGATTCGCCTCTGGAACTACCAGAGTTCACGATGTGTGAAAACATACACAGGGCATACGAACCGCACGTACTGTCTCTTCACGTGTTTCATTACCGCGAACGGCCACTACGTGGTAAGCGGCAGTGAGGATAGCAAGATCTATATCTGGGATTTACAGAGCCGCGAAGTGGCGCAGGTCTTGGAAGGGCACAGAGGTGTGTGGCTCGAGCCGTATCTTTCACACAGGCTGACTGATATCGTGATATCTGACTAGATGCGGTGTTGGCAGTGGCTGTGGGTGTTCCGTGAATTTCCGGCTGACGGTGGATTTGCTAATTCACAGGCTGCCGACAGACCCACCATGCCAGGTCCGTCATCGCCTCTGCATCGATGGAAAAAGATTTGACGATAAGGCTGTGGTATGACGAGTAGACCATTACAGAATGTCCTAGACTTTGTCGTTACGTAATCTAAACCCCGTATTATATAAACCTTCCTCAACAGGACGTCCCTCCCAACGTCCTTTGATACGACACCATCACAACTATCGTCCTTCTACGTGAGACACTGTTCCATTTCCTTCGCAGAACTTTACTCAACCCTCTTCAGAATGCAGATCTTTGTAAAGACTTTGACTGGAAAGACCATCACCCTCGAGGTGGAGTCCTCCGACACCATTGACAACGTCAAGGCCAAGATCCAGGATAAGGAGGGGTAAGTTCCCAGATATGTGCCTTTTACCTCTGTCTCACGTACCACAGCATCCCTCCTGACCAGCAACGTTTGATCTTTGCTGGAAAGCAGCTCGAGGATGGCCGCACCCTCTCTGACTACAACATTCAGAAAGAGTCCACCCTCCACCTTGTACTCCGCCTCCGTGGTGGTATGCAAATCTTTGTCAAGACTTTGACCGGCAAGACTATCACCCTCGAGGTGGAGTCGTCCGACACTATTGACAACGTCAAGGCCAAGATTCAGGACAAGGAAGGCATTCCTCCCGATCAACAACGTCTCATCTTTGCCGGAAAGCAGCTTGAAGACGGTCGTACCCTTTCCGACTACAACATCCAGAAGGAGTCTACTCTCCATCTAGGTACGTTAGTCAATTATATTATGTTTGCTTTTTTGGTCTAACTTTCTTCATAGTCCTTCGACTCCGTGGTGGCATGCAGATCTTCGTCAAGACCCTGACGGGAAAAACCATCACATTGGAGGTGGAGTCTTCTGATACCATCGACAACGTGAAAGCGAAGATCCAGGACAAGGAGGGGATCCCTCCTGACCAGCAGCGCCTTATCTTTGCTGGAAAGCAACTGGAAGACGGTCGCACCCTCTCCGATTACAACATCCAGAAGGAGTCGACCCTCCACTTGGTGCTTCGCCTGCGGGGTGGTATGCAGATCTTTGTCAAGACTCTCACGGGCAAGACCATTACGCTGGAAGTCGAGTCTTCGGACACGATTGACAACGTTAAGGCGAAGATCCAGGACAAGGAGGGCATCCCTCCTGACCAACAGCGTCTGATCTTTGCGGGCAAGCAGCTCGAGGATGGGCGTACTCTCTCGGATTATAACATCCAGAAGGAAAGCACGCTGCACCTTGGTAAGTTGGCTGTTCTCGAACGATAGCGCGATATTAATGATGTTCTGTTCTTCAGTCCTTCGTCTGCGTGGTGGTTGTTGAGCGTCTGGGGTAGTGTACATTACGTCGTTTCTTTTCTGTATCGATGTTCGCAAATCGAACGTGTGAACCACTTCTGCCAACTTTGAATCGATTGCGACGGAAGTACAATAGTGTAGCCTACGAGGTTCCCTCAGGAGCCTCGACATTACCTCCATGCTTTCTTCGCCTCTTGCGCTTCCGCACTGCGGAGGCGGGTGCATCTACCTCGAGCTCGTCGCTCTCCCTTTTTTGTCCTACGGTTGCATCACCTCGCACACGAGGGGTAGCTTTTTTCTTCATGCTGAGAGGGTTAGGACCTCTTGGACCCTTTCTCTTACGAAGAGGCGCCTCATTGCTGCCAGCTTTGATGGTGGCCAACTCCGCAGCACTAGGTTGGGACGCTTTTTCTTCATTCTAGATCCCCAGCAATAGCAGATACATGTGCAAGCCTCAGTGACAGACCTACCTGTTGCTTAACTCCCATGGTCACATCGCTCGGGGGTTCCAGAATCATCACCGCACGATTAACATGGACGATAGGTACTGCAGGTACCAACCGTAGTCTCAAGCGCAGCGCACGCGACTGGGTCGCGACGACATAGCGATGTTTATTCGAAACACCTGCAAAAACGTCAGCATGACATGCAACGACCCAAGGGGGAAAGGTGCTTTCCTACGACATCTGCGATGCACTCGTCTCCGAGTATGGCTTCTCTGTGATTGCATTTTCTGCGTTCAAACGACTTGGCGAGATCGACTGCTGCCTGTTGTGAATTTCCCTCGAGATACAATTCATGGATGCAGCATTGCGTGATCACTGGGGCGTCGAGCTAGTCAGGGCCATCAAGGATGGACGGAGAAAAGCCAGCTTCGTACTGGGTTTGACATTTCCTTGGAGAACGGTACTCAGTTGATGCTGTAAGTCCATCTTGGCTGCCACAGCCAATCTGCACATGTGGGAGTCAACTATAGCCGCATATGAGCTCGGATTAGATGGGCGGGAAGCGGATGTACCTAGGACTTGGTAAGGCTGCCGAAATCCAAACGATAAAGAGTACAGCGACATGAGCTTCCTGTACGTTTTTGCCCTCCTTTGCCTCATGATAGATAATTGCTAGATGCACTTGAAGGTGGTCCGAACCAGCCGAAGCGGTTGTTTGGCCTTATTAGAATTGGTCATTCATACACGCTCGCGTCATTACCATGACCATGCGTCTATTCAAGTTATTGGGCGTATCAGTGATTTTCTTCAGGTGAGCAGCGTATCCAGAGAGAGATTCTGGGTTTGGCTGACTTACGTAGCGCTTGTTTTTGCCTTGACCTCGTTGGACACGTGCAGTGGAGTGATCTATGCCCTGGTGAGCGCGGTGTCCCCCAATCCTACCGTAACCACTGACCTAGAGTTCGCTCAGATTATAGCGCGCTCGGTCCTGCCAAGGTCGTCCTTGACGCAGGTACATACGCCGGCCACGTAACCCGGGATGGGAACTTCACCATGTATGCGTCTCTGGTCGTCATTGCAGCGTACTAGCCACTGACTTGTCCGCATCACACAAGAGGCGTGGACCCAGGGACGTATGTTCTCTCGGTCGTATCGCACGACTATGTGTTCGACCAAGTACGTCAGCTGATTTCTCCTCTCCCTTTGCTGATCCCTGGGCCAGTTCCGCATAGACATATTGAACTCGAATAGCCCACCAGAGGTTAGGTCCCACATACTCGGAACACCATTGATGTCTACTACGTCTGCGTCCTTGCGATACCCCATCATCTTGATACCTCGGCACAAAAACAACTACTTCCAGCCCCGCGAATCATTCAACCTACTGGGCATGTTCCAAAATCCAATGATGATGATGATGGTGTTGGGGGGAGTGATGATGCTTGGGATGCCCTACATCATGGTAAGCTACAAGACTCAGTCTGTATACTTGCTCATGCGTCGAACTAGAAAAACTTGGACCCACAAACACTGGAAGAAGTTAAGACTCAGCAAGGAAAGATTGCAAACATTCAGAACTCGTTACAGAACGGGGACGTCAAGTCTGGGTATGTCTACACCTTGATTATGACAGAACGTACTCATATCAAGCCAGGCTGTCAGCTCTCCTGGCAGCCGAAGAGGAGTCTAAGGCATCCGGTACAGCCGGAAAATCTGCGGGGAATGGAACGACGATACAGCAACGAAAGGCTGGTAAGGGTAGCAGACGGCGATGAGGTCGAGTAGCGCATCACAGAGATGACGCTCTGCTACGGTATACACGATAGATGTCGCTCTCTCCTATTCTGCTATTGGAAAGGAGAACTTGGCTGGGGATTCGGCGCTGAGAGGTGATCTCCGGCATGCATGTTTGGATACTCGAGGATGCGACGAAGCTCGACGTTCCTGTAATAGTGATGAAGAGACAGGACGGATGAATAGGAGTTGCTGCGCAGACCTTTGTTTGAATCGAGCAACGATAGAACCGGGATTCTGCAGGTAGGTTTGCGATGATTCCGCACCGCTGTTGGTCCTGTTGGGAAGAGATTAAATAGGAATACAAACACGCTGGACCGTCCTGGCATACTGATCGTCGGAAGTGGATGTCACTTCTAGAATGTACATGTTGTCGTTCCTGCTGGCATATTCGTCTATGCGGGCCCCCGGAGCGGGCAGGACCTTGACGCCGGAGAGAGCGAGTAGACTGGAAGTGCTGCTGATGGTCGGTTTCGTCATGGTGGTGGGGTCGTAGTTGAACACAAGGACATGTTCTCCGGGAAACTGGGGAAGCAGCGAAAGAGGAGAGTCGTCGGCGTAGCGATATTCAATGTCGGCGTGGAGGAGCGCATTGCTCTGTCCGTGATGGAGAGACGAGTGGGAGACGAGGACGTAGTACGGCGGTTCGGGAGAGGTCATGAGAAAAAAGGCTTGCAGCACGCCAACATGTACTCGTTTTGGATCTCCAAGGCCTGCTATGCGCTCATCACGCTCATACTAGCGTGCTTTCTCGCCATCTCTTGGGCTGCGCTCCTCGAGCAAGCGATTCGGACGGCGCCCCGTGGTTGGAGTAATAACTGGGACGCCGCCACCATCAGCGCGTCGTACGGTCTGGTGGTCAGTGGCACCTACCTCCCTCCCTCCGATCGTACTAATACCTCACAGTTTCTGCTGAGCATCGCGCTCTGTATCAAGCGTCGCATTGCCATCCGGAGGAGACTACAACGGATATCGAAAGCGCACGCTGGCATCCACAGACACGATCTTCCAAAGGCAAGTTGTCGCCCGTGCACGCGCGTCATCATTGCTCCATGGGTACGCGTTCCAGCCAGTTCACGAATACATTTCACAAGAGTTTGCTCGCTCCTGCTTGATCTCGTACGAGTGTCAACCCCGCGGGACGGTGCATCCCGGCTGGGGGATACCCGGCAGCGAGCACGGAGGCATCCGGTTTCGGCGTGGCTTGCTGGACACCATCGCTGACATTGGTCTGCAATCCACACTTTTTGTCTAAGCGAGCTGGCTATCTGATCCCCAATGTGCAGATGCACGAGCACACCTCGTCATACCTAACCTGCCTTCTCTGAAGCCGCATTCTCGCATGATACATCATTTTCGTTTTATTCTCCCTCTCCTACCAAAGGACGACCAAGAGTTGACCCCATTGCATTATTACGACTTCGCCATTCAACTTGCTCGCACTTCGGCCAGAGAACCCAGTGAAGACGAGTTTACGCTCGGACTACGAGCCGCTGACCAGATACGCAGGATGTAAGCTTTGCTTTTTTTATCGCTGAGTGGGGATTCACGACATGCGGCCCAGCTTGAACGATTGTCGCATCGAGATGCTCGAGGATTCTCGAACGCAGCTAAACATGTCTCCATAGCTGCCTTGGATATTTGTACAGATTTCTTTACGCTCACTCGTGCTCTTTATTTAATGCAAACCTTCAGCATACACCTCCCGCCAACTCTTTCTGGAGCTCCATGCCACCAGATAAGCAGAAACCTTAGGATGAAGCTTGATTCCAAATCCTCTTTCTAGAGCTCGAACGCTGTCCTGTTCGCTGCCACCCCCAGCGACGAGAGCAAGTCGAGCAAGCCACGCGGCAAGATGGAAATCGTCTTCGCCCGGATGGTCACCACCGCAGAATGTCGTGTCAGGTAACAATCCCGGAAGTTCGTCTGAAATGAACTTCTTCAGATTGTCCCAGTGGGACGAGGATTGCTGCAAGAACGCCTGCTTGTGCTCCTCAGGTGCGGTCCCCTGATACACTGAGAGGACGAATCCGTTGCTGGCGAGCTTCGAGTCGTAGAATGTCTTGTGTTGAGCACCGTCCGGGTGTGGAGCGTAGCGATCAAGTGCGTCCTGTCCTGAAGCACGCGTACATGTAAGTTCGTTCTAAATGGCGTGCGACCCACGGTTCTTAACAAAGTCGGTCACGAATGATGGCTTTTGCTGGAGTTCTTCGTCGGAACGCTGAAACAAAGAGGGGTGAGCCTTGCTCGACTGCTCAGTCGACGGGACCCCTTACAGCGAGAAGCAAAGCAAAGTTTGGGTCGTACTTGTCCTCGTGGATCTTTGCAATGAGCGATGTTCCTGGCTTCGCAGACTTTGGTGCATGCTTCAGGAGATAGGAGGTGACTTCGGCAGTGCTGGCATGGGTTTGATCGCCCACCGCAATGGTGGGCAACGTGCCGTTTGGATTCTTGGGTTGGTCTGTCGTGAGCGCATATGTACAAGAGACATTGACGCACGACTTTCAAGAATGCGGGTGCAAAGTTTTCGCCTTGTCCGAGGTCGACGACCTTTTTCTCAATGGTGTCCGGAGCGTACCCAAGTTCGAGACTACGTTGCATCGATGAGATTGCCATTTGTGACATGGCACGGATGGCTCACATGGCGAGCTCGGGCACTGCTGCCCAAACGGACTGTGGGTAGGTGTAAAGGATCGGTTTGAACATCTTGTTTAGGGGGTTATCATGCACGTTCCGGCAATATAATCGGGGCGGTGTTGCGGTGTTTCAAGTTTGGCCAAGCCTGGCCTGGACATGTACTTGTCAAAGCAGTCAATATTCACGCCTATAGCATCTATCCAACCATACTATCATATCTATGCGACAGGTATCCAATCATACGTCCACCAATCAGAACAAGAAAACCTGCAAACAAATCAGTCAGTTGATCGGTGGCGTAGGGATGCACTTGCCTGGTCCTCGAGCTTGCTGGCTGCACGGGGGGCAGGATAATCGAGTTCAGCAAGATGTTTCCTGGAAAGGAAAAAAGGTATGAGCCAATAGGAATAATGACGCGGCATGTGGACGTACTTCATCGCATTCATCATTGGCGGTGGTCCTAGATAGATGGTTGACAAGGAAGTGGGGGCTGAAGAGGCGAGAATTACGTACCACACATGAGAACTTTGGTATCGTTACTCGAACGGGGCATGTATTTGTCAATGTGTTCCTTGGAGACGAAGCCGACGCCACCTGACCAGTTCTGTGGAGGAGTGTTGAGAACGTAGTATACGGTGAAGCGGCGAGGATGCTTGGCAGCAAGGTCGTCGAGTTCCTTTTTGAGGAGAATATCATCAAACGTGACGTTGGCGTAAACAAGCGAAAGCTTTGTCTTGTCGGCAGGGTTCTTGAGAGCGGCTCTGATGATTTGGAGCATGGGAGTTATGCCGGTACCGCCGGCAATCATACCGATATGGCTGGCAAGGGTGGGTGTGTACTTGAATGCACCCTTGGGACCGCGAACCTTGATCTTGTCGCCTATTTTGAGGAATGAGACGTAGCGTGAAATATTACCCTTTTCATAAGACTGCGGGGGAGTCAGGGGGAAGAGGGGAAGACCAAAGAGGTACGCGCCTTGATCAAAAGGTCAAAGCGACCGAGATTATCGTCGCTACTGGTTGGGGTATAGCTGCGAGTGACATCTTTTCCGTCTATCTGAGCCGAAATAGAAATGTGCTGGCCAATGGGGAGACCGAGAACATCGTCTGGACGAGGCAAGGCAAAGCGGTATCTGGGGAGGGGAGTGAGCGCTAGCCGTGCAGGGGAGAGAAGAGAAGAGGACGGACATGGCAGTGTTTGAGGAGATGACGATTTTCTCCTTGAGCGCAAACAACTGGAACTCCTTTGGGTTGAGCACGGGCGCGCGTTCTGGACGGGTGAGCTGTGGAACACGACGAAGGAAAGAACATACTGGCAGTAGACTTGACGTAGATGAAGGCGCCGGTAGCGAGAGCGAGGGCAAGGGCAACGAACTGAACGTAAGTCGAGTTTATGGACATGGCAGGGGTAGGAATTGGGTGCTGGTCGTCGATGCCTATGAGAATGAGACGGGATATGTCGAGACCGAGTTTATAGGTTATAAAGTAGGAGATGGCTAAGAGAGAGATGAAAGTGAAAAGAGACGAAAAAACGAAGAGGACCTGTGTTCGGTTCATTACTAGAACGTTAACGTCAACACGCAAATAAAACCCTCCTCAGTCCACGCTGGTCGTGGCAAATGTTACTTATAGCTCTCGATCCAAAACCTCGCTCTCTCAGAAACATGAAGAACCTCTCTCTCTCCCTCTCACAAGATACGCCGTCTCGTCCTCGTCGTCCATCCGTCCTTTCCCTTCCAAACACTTCCTTATCATCAGCGATACACAGGCAAGACGAGGACGGCTCTCCCTCCATCCCCTATTCCACCGGTCCCATACAGATCCTACCCAGCATCTGGCTTGGATCAGAAGACAATGCCCGCGACTGGCCCGCCCTCCGCGACCGTGGTATATCCGCCATCCTCAACGTCGCCAAGGAAGTACGATCCCCCTTCGACTCCGCAGACCCCCAGCCCTCCCGCCCATTCGCTTCCGCACCCGTACCCACCTCTCACCACCGACCCTCTGCCTCTACGTCTACCTACTATCCCCCTCATCCCCCGTCCGGTCGTCCCGCCATGCACTATCTCAAGCTAAATTGGTCCCACGGCCAGCGCGACCTCGTCACAGACGGCTTTCCCACCGCAATGGCATTCGTAGACGCAGCCCTCCAGCGCAACCAGGGCGTACTCATCCAGTACGTGTCCTCCCCTCTCTCAACCCCCATCTTTTCATCTCCTTCCTAGCTGTCAGTGCGGCGTCTCTCGCTCCGCAACTTTGATCATCGCACTCGTCATGCGTGCTGCCGCAACTCGCTCTCAAAACGTTCCTCCAGAAGTCTGGCAACTCAGAGGTATGCAGGCTGCATACTCCTTTGTAAAGGACAAGAGTAGACATGTGGGGCCCAACATGTCGTAAGCATACACGCCCTTTTCATCGTCATTCGCGTGTTTCATTCTCCTTACTTTCATAGCCTCATTTACCAATTACAAGATTATGAAAAGGCTCTACAGGGGGACCGGTCTTCTCCCGTCTCTTCAGATCATGCTTCATCCAGCGATGAGGACAAGGAGTGGGGTCGTCGCAGGACGGCTTTCGCTCAGGATGAGGCCGAAGCCGACGCCGTACAACAGGAGGCAATCGCTCTCGATCATGCAATGGAGCAACGTATCGTCTCCCGCAGACCATCCACTTCCTTCTCCGTCTCTGGAATGGGCATGGGCCCTGCGTGGAGGAATAGATTCGGCAGAAAACGCTCCGGCTCCATCGCAAGCATACATACGACCGGCAGCGTGTTGAGCGAAGACCTTGTCGAGGCCGACGAGGAATCCGAACTTTTGGGCGTTGGCGGTGCTTTTGACGATGTTCTGGAACCACGCAGAAGCCCGTCATTGTCCAGCGATTCCCCTGGTTCTCCTAGCGAGGCCAATGTACAAACCCCCCTCTCTGTGAGACCTCAGATTCCTTTTCCACCATCTTCTGCGCCTCCCACCAGGCTTTCCTTCAATACTTCACGCCCTCCCACTGGCCTCAGTTTTAAAACGGCTCCCGCCAAGGGAAAACGACGACCTCCCCCTCTCGGAACACTCCCTCCCGTTCCTCCCTCCCCCATCACGCCCATCGCCGTGCAGCCCTCACCCCGACGTCGGAAACACTTTTCACGGAAACAGGCGCCGCCCCCCCTCCAATTCCAGCGTGAACTTAGTAGCGTCGTATTTCCCACTGACGGTTTACCCTCAAAATATCCCATCACCGCGCTACCTTCGCAAACGTTGTTCGTTTTCCCACCTTCTCCGACAGTCACGCAAGCGCCTGCCATGCGTACTTCCGCCACCATGACCGTCATGTCCCATGTGGATAACAATACTTATCCGTTCCCGTCTCAAACTACGCCGCGTGTGGCTACCTCGCGCTCTCATGGTCGTACACGATCATTCATTGGGCTAGGGACTGCAGTGGCGCCTACCACAGCTTACTCACGCGTTGATGCACGAGGCTGGGTTGGGCTGGAGTAACCTGGTTTCAACCACGGATGCGCGTCAGCAATGATTATGCTCAAGTCATGTTAACACGGCGTGTTACCTCGAGGTATGCTTATGCCCATCATACTCCCGTATTGTTTTTGCATGCATCCATTTTACATGTTGTGCTCGTGTCTGTCTTGGACCTGTCCTTTCTTTTTCGAACTTGTCGACTGCAACATTCACGTTTTGTAACAGTAATGCTTCGCTTGTCTCACTGCATTTCGTTTTTCGTTTTCGTCGTGCGCGATCTTAAGATACTCGCATAGTCGTTTGTTGTTCTGATAAGAATTTAACTACATTCTACCCAAAAAGCTTGCCCACGCTGTTTTTCACGGCACTAGTAAAGAGCTGCCCACCAAAGCCCCCGATACCCATCGTCCAGCCCGACCCTGCCACGGTATTTGCCCATCGCTGTTTTGCATCTCTGTCGCTATGGCAAGCCTATGAATGGGAACACGAGATCTACATGTGATCAGTACTCACGCGTAAGTAAAGCCTACAGCGTTGGTGAGATTGAACACCAAGGCAAGGATTACGATCGGTATGAAGCTGACGGATGCTGAGTATGTATCGATCGGAAACGTACATGGTTACTCACGCAAGACTGAACCTGAGGATGGATATCACCAGGAGGAGCAACCAGAATACCGGGAAGGCGTAGAGAGCGATCTGACGAGGCGATCATGGATCACGTGTTGATAGCTTGAATATGTACGTACCCAGAACATTCTGTCATAAATCGGTTAGAACAAATGTAACGGCCATGGCATCCACTCACCTTGAGTCCACTGGGTTCGGTGGTCGAGAAGGCTAATAGAGATTAGAAGAGAAACCGGAATGGGCACGGGCAAGCTCACGTCTCTGCTCTCAAACACCCAGTAGCTTTCGCCGTCTTCGTCGACCTGTGTGACACGTGTCAGGACAATGTGCTATGGATGCGCAATGACGTACTTGGTTCCAAAAGCGCAGTCCAACGAGGGTGCGGCCGGAGACGTTCTTGATGGATTGCGTACGGTTATGTGGAATGCGACGGGAGTGGGACGGTGCGTACCCTACAGTTCCAGAAATCCATGGCGAGCAATACAACTACGAAGACCGTCTATGAAACGCGTGAGTCAGGATTGGAGTGGATTGGAGGACGTGCGTACGGAGAGCACATAGTTGTTTGTAAAGAGGCCGCAAAGGACGTAAACAGCGACGGGTGCGATGCGGAAGATATACAGGCAAAGGAGGGCGGTAGGGTGTGCAGACTAGAATAGGGTGAGAAGCGAGAAGAAAAGAACCGAGGTAGGGTGAACCTGTCTGAATATGCCTGCAATACCTGGGACGTGACGTGTTGGGTCAGGGAAGAGGGCAAGAATGGAGTCGTGCTCACCAGACTCTGCATCATCTTGTGTCGTTGCGAGGGGAGTGTTACGGGGTTTCGATGTGCGTGGTTCGAGCTCGTCGGGCTCGATAGTGTCGGCGAGGAGGGGTTCGCGAGTGCTCATGACAAGAGAGCTCGGCTAATCAACACGTGCCATACGCTCTTCAACTTTGT